>JABXNX010001291.1:0-58722 GCA_014843695.1 Archivesica marissinica | reverse complement strand
TGACCTGTATATTTGACAAGTAATGGATTTACCATCTCGGTATTTTCATATGAGTTCACTGGCTCATTGGGTATAAAGGCTGAACTATGAGTAGTGTTTGACACTTGGTGTCCGTTTGCTAGGTTTCTAGTACCCCTGTACCTAGGTGAATTGGGATCTGCCCAACACTCTGTTCGTCCGTGGCCATTACGCCTACAATAACTACCATATTTTTCTATCCGGGGAGTTCTATGGGTAGCTTGGGAATTATCTATCCTAATATTGGGTCGATACATGGGTGATGGGATATATGGCCTTGGGGCTGGAGGTCGGTGTTCTGTATCTCTGGGTTTCACATTCGGATTTGAATTAATCCGTGTCCTGGGCGCTAATCTGCGATGGAGGTTATATTCATCATCCAGGGAAATACATTCCTGGAGAGTAGATGCTTTCTTATCCAGAATGAACAAATTAAGCTCATCACTTATCTGGGAATCGAATCTATATCTCAAGAGCAGCTCGATCCAGTTGACCTCGCTCGGATCATTGTTCTCCGTCCATAGAGTCATTTGCTCCCTTAATTCCTTAATGAATTCGGAATATTTCTGCTGAGGTTTCTTTACCCAAGAGAAGAAATTCTTTCTATATACAGTGGGTGAGAGTCTATATTCATCCAAGATGGCGGCCTTGAGGGTATCGTAATTATTAGCGTCTTGGACAGGAAGAGTGGCCTATATATTTCTGGCCTTGTCGGACAACTTGTCTATAATATGGCCCACCCATGTTTGTTTGGCGACCTGGCTAGCTTCGAACAGTCTCTCACATGTTGCGAAGAATTTATCTGGCCTCATAGTCTGGGTCCAAATAGGAACAGACATGTTTGTCTTAGAGGGCCTATTATCTGTATGGAGGGGGTTATTTTGCTGAGATTCCTGATCTCTCTGGATTTCTCTCAGGCGAATCTCCGTCTGCATTTTCTCCCTTTGCATTCTTTCCTCCCTGTCCCTTTCTTTCTCTTCTCTTTCCCCTCTGTGTTTTACTTCATCCCTCTCTCTTTCTCTCTCTCTTTCTTCTCTTTCCCTCTCTCTTTCTTCTCTTTGTTTTACTTCTTCCCTCTCTCTTTCTCTCTCTCTTTGTTTTACTTCTTCCCTCTCTCTTTCACTCTCTCTTTCTTTCTCATAAATCTCACCCTGACGTTCCAGATTTGCCTGATTAAAGAAGGGAAGTCTCATTAATTTGTCCCATATCTCATCACCTGTTGTCTGCAAGTCGGGGTGAACCGGCCCCTCAGTTTCCTTATTAGCACTCCTAGTTGTATCCATTTTATTTTTTTATTTCCCAAAATTTTTAATCCCCAGAATGTATCTCCAAATGTATTATAGAATTGAGTTCAATAAAAGGAAGTAAATCACTAATATAATTTTAATGATAAGATTAAGCCTCTATGAAAAGAAAACTGGTACTTACCGAAGTCTGTCTCGTCCGTTAATCCAATATATAATTTATCACATATTCAAAGTTTGCACATTTCCAATAATTTAATCCATTTCATTAATTTAATAATTCGTTGACGTCTTTCACATATTTCCAAATTCTAACACTGTCTCGCATGCACTTCTGTTTTCCCACGTTAATTAATAGTCCCTTGTATTCTTCATGTATAAATCCTAGTGTCCTTCACAATATTCCATATATAAATTCTAGTGTCCTTCACAATATTTCACGATATGTCACCTCTTCTTTATTTCCAATCCCGGATGAGCCCCCAATTGTCGCAAACTCTCCTTTTTCTTCTCGTAATAATATGTCTCGGTTGCTACGGCTCTTACCAGGGTCTATCCTATTGTAGACTCGCTGGAGTTGTCTAGGGGGTTTCTTCGTTATTATATGTATTAATGATAACTCAACACAGTATTACATTTCTCCTATATAATATCTTGTTTATATTGGCATCAGAAATATCCATATCTATATAATCAGTGATCTATATATATATATACATCGTATCATTAAAAGCTTATTTAACAATCCATTTGTGTGAGCCGAATATGCGCTTACACAGTATATTTAACATCCAATCTTTCTAATCCGTCATTACTCAATATCACTATAATCTAATCACTGTTTCTGATTAGATTAACTTTTAATCAACTTCTGGTATGGTTCGCCGAAACTCTATGATTCTTCTGTGGCTGAACAATTTAATTATTCGACAATCTTTATAAGTTATATTTCTTATAATGTCAATAATATCTAAGTATCATAAATACAGTTTATATGTTCTATATACTAGATTGAGATCACGACCTTTCTCGCTCCTGGAGTTAGGCTCTAGTGTGTCTGATCTATGTTAATAAAATCCATTTCTTATATACATAATTGAATCAGTGTATATATGATATAACAATTCCTAAAACATCTTGTTATTCCTAAACATCTGTTATGTTATCTAATATTACACCATCAAACCAGTTCGGTGCCTTTGTATTACATAACTGGACACCTGCAACCACGGCCTTGATAAACTGAGATTAGGCCTAACATCTTTAGTCATTTCCCGCGCGAAGCGAGATTGATAATTTTAGGCGCGAAAATAATAGCAGACGATTATGCATAAAACAAATATATATATATTACATGGTAAACATTTGGCCATATATAGAAACAGTTTAATGTATTTATATAATACATAACTATTTATATATAACAATGCAACATTTCACTTGCCATTGGCTAAACGTGATTGACTGAGGGTCACTTGCCATTGGATAAACGTGATTGACTGAGGGGCACTTGCCATTGGCTAAACGTGATTGACCGAGGGGCACTTGCTATTGGCTAAACGTGATTGACTGAGGGTCACTTATCATTGGCTAAACGTGATTGACAGAGGGTCACTTCCCATTGGCTAAGCGTGATTGATTGAGGGTCACTTGTCATTGGCTAAAAGTGATTGACTGAGGGTCACTTGTCATTGGCTAAACGTGATTGACAGGGGGTCACTTCCAATTGGCTAAACGTGATTGACTGAGGGTTACTTGCCATTGGCTAAACATGATTGACTGAGGATCACTTGCCATTTAATAACATCTGGAATGATTCTGATTGGTCGCGACCCTATGTTGACAGCTTGCAATACACATTCGAAATATACATGTTGTTTGTGTTCATGCATTATTTTTGGAAAATCAACTGCTTAGATCAATAAAATGCTCGATATGCACTAGTAGAATACAGTAATTAAAAATATTGTGTCGATTATTTGCGTGAAGTTGTTCGATTATCAGGGAAAGTTACTACGGCGTACAGATGTAGTATAATGTAATAAGGCTCAACAATGTACTGGTAAAAAGAGACGTATTAGTTCTTCAAATGTACGGTTGTTGTCATTGTGGTAATGTGATAAAAAGGATCTTACACTCCTGGTGAGTTCATACCATATTTTATGAAACTCATTTTGGAATTTTGCTGTTAAATAAAATTTCATAAAATATGGTATGAAATCACACCGAGTGTAAGATCCTATATACTCATATTTTATTGCTCATTTCGTTTTACATATATTTACCAGTGAATATAAAACACGACAACAAGAAAGTCAAACATGTCGTGCCACAAGTTCTAGCAACATTAGTTACGGCCCTTCCCGAGCTTTATATTACGTTAGTAGTTCATGAAATATCCATATACGAATAATTATGTGCTTTATTTACAATATGGTGATTTATATTTTTCAGGGATTTTCAATTTTCCTATTTCACTGCCCGTTAAATAATCAGGTATGTATTATTTGTGATAATATTTGGGATGCATCACAATGTTAATATTATACACATACCATGCATCACAATGTTAATAGTATGTATATACCATGCATCGCAATGTTAGTATTATGTAAATACCATGCATCGCAATGTTAGTATTATGTATATACCATGCATCGCAATGTTAGTATTATGTATATACCATGCATCGCAATGTTAGTATTATGTAAATACCATGCATCGCAATGTTAGTATTATGTAAATACCATGCATCACAATGTTAATATTATGCAAATACCATGCATCACAGTGTTAGTATTATGTATATACCATGCATCGCAATGTTAGTATTATGTAAATACCATGCATCGCAATGTTAGTATTATGTAAATACCATGCATCGCAATGTTAGTATTATGTAAATACCATGCATCGCAATGTTAGTATTATGTATATACCATGCATCGCAATGTTAGTATTATGTAAATACCATGCATCGCAATGTTAGTATTATGTATATACCATGCATCGCAATGTTAGTATTATGTAAATACCATGCATCACAATGTTAATATTATGCAAATACCATGCATCACAGTGTTAATATTATGCAAATAACATACCTCGCAATGTTAATATTATGCATATACCATGCATCACAATGTTAATATTATGTAAATAACATACCTCGCAATGTTAATATTATGCATATACCATGCATCGCAATGTTAATATTATGCATATACCATGCATCGCAATGTTAATATTAGGCATATACCATGCATCGCAATGTTAATATTAGGCATATACCATGCATCGCAATGTTAATATTATGCATATACCATGCATCGCAATGTTAATATTAGGCATATACCATGCATCGCAATGTTAATATTATGCATATACCATGCATCGCAATGTTAATATTATGCATATACCATGCATCGCAATGTTAATATTAGGCATATAGCATGCATCGCAATGTTAATTTTATGTGAACATGTTGCCTTGCTAATATACATACTACAATAAATCTATGACAGGTGAAAAAGGCATTCGGTCTTCGAAAAAGAAGGAAATCGTCTGCAGCTACCTTGAAATCCTCACTGGTAAGTTACTGTTATATGATACATGAACATACGATACTTCCAGGTGTTATTAAACGTGTGGTCATACAAATATTTATGAGATGACTTTATTACACTGAATACAAGCAAAGTTATGAATATGATTGAAAGTTTAGAAGCAGTTGATCGTATTAGTATGTTTGTTGTTCTATATAATACTATACATTAAGCATCAATTTGTTCTAATTTGGATGGAAACTTTACTCTACATTACATTGTAGATATAGGACCTTACACTCGTGGTGATATCATACCATATTTTATGAAACTCGTAGTGGAATTTTGCTATTAAGCGAACCTTTTGAAATCATCACGAGTGTAAGATCGTTTTTAGCACATTACCACAGTACCAATAACCATAAATTTGAAGAAACATCACGTTTCTGTTTGCCAGTATATTGTTGAGCCTTAATACAGTAAGCTGCAACCGAACGCCGTAGTATATTGTCCCTGATAATCAAACAACTTCACGCAAATAATTTACATACTATTTTTAATCACTGTATCCCTCTAATTCATATTTAGCATTTACTTTATTAAACAGTTGATTTTCAACAAATAAAGCATGAACACACACAACATGTAATGTATATTGCAAGCTGTCAGTGTCATGTCGCGACCAATCAGAATCCATCCAGGTGTTATTAAACGTGAAACAAGAATTTATGAAATGAATGTATTACACTTAATACAAGCAAAGTTATGAATATGATTGAAAGTTTAGAAGCAGTTGATCGTATTGGTATTTTTTTGTTCTGTATACTATTATGCTTAAATCATCAATTTGTTCTAATTTAGATGGAAACTTTACTCTACAGTGTATATTAAACTAAACCAAGCAAGCTTTGAGAGTATCGTAGTTGTTCATGAATCTGTTTTACTATTGCGGCATACACGTGTTTTACTTTTCAGAGAACTACATCTAAGGAATACAGAACCACGAAAGGATTGAAAGGTACTTAACCGTTACAACTTTCTTAGGTTAACCATATTTTATTGTACATATACATATGAATACAAAGCATGACAATTTAAAGAAAAGCAAACGGGTCGCACCAACTGCAACAACAATGTCCAAGAGTAAATCATAACTTAACTATATACAAAATACTACTGCCTTTAATGTGGATACCCAGGCTCGCTTTGTGGAGTATAAGGAACTGCTATGTGAACTTATAACAGTGTTGCGGAAGTATGGGGATTTAGTAAATCCAAGGACATGAACATATCCACCTAAAATTGTGTAGATGTTATTGAATGTAGAACCTTCTACATGTAATGGCGCCGTATATGGTGAAGTAGGGGATGTTCATTGAATATCAAAAGAGTTTTGAAAATAATAAATTACTGGTGCAAAATAATTGCATCTGAAAATATAATTATTAGAACATTATAATTATGGCAACATGCTAAATAAACGATATCAAGTATGAATCGATATCAAGTATGAATCGATAGCAAGTATGAATCGATAGCAAGTATGAATCGAAAGCAAGTATGAATCGATAGCAAGTATGTATCGTGAGCAAGTATGACACGATAGCAAGTATGAATCGATAGCAAGTATGAATCGTGAGCAAGTATGTATCGTGAGCAAGTATGAATCGATAGCAAGTATGTATCGAAAGCAAGTATGAATCGATAGCAAGTATGTATCGATAGCAAGTATGACACGATAGCAAGTATGTATCATGAACAAGTATGAATCGTGAGCAAGTATGAATCGATAGCAAGTATGAATCGATAGCAAGTATGAATCGATAGCAAGTATGTATCGTGAGCAAGTATGACACGATAGCAAGTATGAATCGATAGCAAGTATGAATCGATAGCAAGTATGAATCGTGAGCAAGTATGTATCGTGAGCAAGTATGAATCGATAGCAAGTATGAATCGAAAGCAAGTATGAATCGATAGCAAGTATGTATCGATAGCAAGTATGACACGATAGCAAGTATGTATCATGAACAAGTATGAATCGTGAGCAAGTATGAATCGATAGCAAGTATGAATCGATAGCAAGTATGTATCATGAACAAGTATGAATCGTGAGCAAGTATGAATCGATAGCAAGTATGTATCGTGAGCAAGTATGAATCGATAGCAAGTATGTATCGTGAGCAAGTATGAATCGATAGCAAGTATGAATCGATAGCAAGTATGAATCGATAGCAAGTATGTATCGTGAGCAAGTATGTATCGATAGCAAGTATGAATCTATAGCAAGTATGAATCGATAGCAAGTATGTATCGATAGCAAGTATGTATCGTGAGCAAGTATGAATCGATAGCAATGGATAGTTGTGGGTTTTGATCATTTTGGTTTGATTCATCATTTGTGAATCTAGTAATTTTCACCATGATAGCATTTAGGATATTTTTAAGCAATCCTGGTCTGAGGATTTTGCTAATAGTAGCTATTTGGATACAAATAGAAATACTATAGATACATTTGAAATGGACTATTTAGAGATATTGCCAAAAAAATACGAATTGGATCAGAATTTTGTTTGGGTGAATATTTCAGCATATATTTTACTAAATAAGTCCTGTATTACTATTATTCCAGAAACAAACAAATCGTATGTGGACAGTGGAGATTATATGTCAACTGGAAATACTGATTGGAGAGACAAGGTACGACACATACAAAGTACTCATTACCAGACTTATTGAAGGATACTACTGGTGTGGGCCGTTGTCTAATGGTGTTACCACTAGTGGCCCAAACCACATGCATTTCCATGCTATGTATTGATCTTTACGTGTATGACATATTTCCTGTGTGTTTTACTTTTATTTATCGTCTTTACCGGTTGCCCATATGAGCGACGCCTCCTGAAGAGATTAGTCATTTTAGATTTTTGGAGGATAGTGCAGTGATACAGACAGAGACCCATTCCAGAGTCTCCTCTGGTTCTTTTACGTGCACGGTGTAAAGCACCGACACGATACCTCGGTTTAACGTCCCATCTGAAAGACTGTTAATTTTAGTTTAAGCATATTTATTTTCTGTCAATACATGATTATTTACAACAACTGATATAAGGAATTGGACAGAAACTGTTAATTTTATTAGGGTCAGACGGGGATCGAACTACTATACTATTGATTGCAATACAATATGATTAAGCTGAAACTGGATACAACTCATGGTATAAAACGTTTGTCTAATCGCAAACTCAGTTTCAAGCTTTCTGATTAGTTGAGCCAAGAGGGAATATCAGGTTCGACCAATCATATCACTCGAATTTGAGATTTGAGAACAGTTTATCATTTCCGACCAGTGAATGGTATGCTATGATACTTATGTATGACATACTTTGGTCATAAATAATGTGTGCAGTATGTACAGCATGTTAATGTAGGCTGTCTTAATTAGTGTACAGTCAAACCTGTCTTAAGCAGACAGCCAAGCCAATCACTGAAAGTGGCTGCTTAACACAGGTGGCTGCTTAATCGAGGTAAATGTATAATAGAACAACATATTGGTAATCAGTGAACTGGCTGCTTAATACAAGTTGATTGCTTTAAAGGAGGTGACCACTAACACAGGTTTGACTGTACATAGTTAATACACATTTAGTTTAGCTCGATTACGAAACATGTTTTTCAAATATTAGATTAATCGCTCTCGATAACTTATTCCTGATGCAATTCATAGTCATAATGGAGAGAGGATAGGCAATGTGCAATTTAAGTACCCTGTCTCGGAGCTCAATCATAACTTCTACAGCTGGGCGGTTTAATTAGTGCACGTGCTAGCTAATTGATAGTGTACACCAAATCTCACATACAGTTTTCTCTGTTAGCCTTGATGTTTTCCTTCCGAAATAACATTATCAGTTTGGATGTGTCGTTTTCAGATTTTACAGCAAACCATTACGCCAGAGGAGGTAAAGTTTACAGCGCCGCTAGGATTCCATGGTAACGGCAGACGTGCAGCCACATTCAGTACCGAGTCACGTGACACACTTACTGGCGATAGATCATTGCCACATTCAGACCACACACAAAATGTACCAGCTAATATACATGTATATCAGCTTGGAAGACTTTGATGCAATTCTAGCGAGAGCTAATGACTGTATCACGTGTATATCACGTGTCTATTACTTCCATACGGAACGATAATGAGGAACATCGATCAGTTACTGCCCCTGACTCCCTAAAAGTAGACAGGTCCTATGAAGTGTTTTCCTTTGTTTTTATCATTGTTTTCTTTGCACAACATTTGTAATTTTATTCCACTTTCGCTTCTTATAATTATTAAATTACTATATCGCGACAGAGCTCCTACAATATATGCAATGGGTGTACTTATATGTAAAACAATGTTATCAGTTAATTAACACGATTTTGATAAAATCACATTTATAATAACACAACAACTGGTTAAGGAACAATAGTAAAAACAAAGGATTCCAACTAAAATGACCTATTTACATTTTGGTATTAATCAGACTTGATCTGCCAAGGGAGATAATAGAAAATTAGCAATGTCTCTAATTGACTACTTAATTGTGAATATATGCATAAATACTACCAATCTCATTGCACAAGTGTTTTCTGTTGGACAACACATTTAACATGACGTCATTTTACCGAGTGCTTGCACATCAATATAGACCCCATGAAGACCATTCCGAGCTTTGATTTTGTCACTCTTTGATAAGCTTTTGCATATTTTCAGATGAACATAACTATTTCTATTCTCTAGTAGAAATCTTAATATGAATCAACTGATTAATTAGAGAAGTAGATCTAAATATGCTACATCACTATATGACGATATCTATGACATCAGATACGATATATATAAAGAAATAAACAAAACGACTGCATACTTTATGTAGGAGCTTATGTTCTACACACAAACACAGACTATTAAAAATAATTTTTAACTTTTTTTTAGTTTAATTTAGTTTAGTTTACTCATATTTCTCAATTCGTTTTACTTACTAACAAAGGATACATGTACTTACTGTAGTATGATGCTGAGTGCAAGATGCAAGTACAATAAAAGGTAAAAGACATTAAGATGTGTTCATCCCTACAGTTCTACGCGAATATTTCACAGACAGTACATAACGGTGAATATATGGTGGTTATAGAGGTAGCAGAGGAAGGGAGTGGCACCCGCAGTCGCCTAGCAAGCTCCCGCAGTCACCTAGCAAGCACCCGCAGTCACCAACCAAGCACCCGCAGTCACCTACCTAGCAAGCACCCGCAGTCACCTAGCAAGCACCCGCAGTCACCTACCTAGCAAGCACCCACAGTCACCTAGCAAGCACCCGCAGTCACCTAGCAAGCACCCGCAGTCACCTACCTAGCAAGCACCCGCAGTCATCTACCTAGCAAGCTCCCGCAGTCACCTACCTAGCAAGCACCCGCAGTCACCTAGCAAGCACCCGACCTAGCAAGCACCCGCAGTCACCACAAGCACCCGCAGTCAACCTAGCAAGCACCCACAGTCACCTAGCAAGCACCCGCAGTCACCTACCTAGCAAGCACCCACAGTCACCTAGCAAGCACCCGCAGTCACCTAGCAAGCACCCGCAGTCATACCTAGCAAGCACCCGCAGTCACCACTAGCAAGCTCCCGCAGTCAACCTAGCAAGCACCCGCAGTCACCTAGCAAGCATCCGCAGTCACCTAGCAAGCACCCGCAGTCACCTAGCAAGCACCCGCAGTCACCTAGCAAGCACCCACAGTCACCTAGCAAGCTCCCAGTCACTAGCAAGCACCCGCAGTCACTAGCAAGCCCCGCAGTCACCTAGCAAGCACCAGTCACCTAGCAAGCTCCCGCAGTCACCTAGCAAGCACCACAGTCACCTAGCAAGCACCCGCAGTCACCTAGCAAGCACCCAGTCACCTAGCAAGCCCCGCAGTCACCTAGCAAGCACCCAGTCACCTAGCAAGCACCACAGTCATATAGCAAGCACCCGCAGTCACCTAGCAAGCACCCGCAGTCACCTAGCAAGCACCCACAGTCATATAGCAAACACCCACAGTCATATAGCAAACACCCACAGTCATATAGCAAGCACCCGCAGTCATATAGCAAGCACCCACAGTCACCTAGCAAGCACCCGCAGTCACCTAGCAAGCACCCGCAGTCACCTAGCAAGCACCCGCAGTCACCAAGCAAGTACCCGCAGTCATATAGCAAGCACACACAGTCATATAGCAAGTACCCGCAGTCATATAGCAAGCACCCGCAGTCATATAGCAAGCACCGGCAGTCACCTAGCAAGTACCCGCAGTCATATAGCAAGCACCCGCAGTCACCTACCTAGCAAGCACCCACATTCACCTAGCAAGCACCCGCAGTCACCAAGCAAGCACCCGCAGTCACCAAGCAAGCACCCGCAGTCACCTAGCAAGCCACCGCAGTCACCTAGCAAGCTCCCGCAGTCACCTAGCAGTCACCTAGCAAGCCACCGCAGTCACCTAGCAAGCTCCCGCAGTCACCTAGCAAGCACCCACAGTCACCTAGCAACCACCCGCAGTCACCTACCTAGCAAGCACCCACATTCACCTAGCAAGCACCCGCAGTCACAAAGCAAGTACCCACAGTCACCTAGCAAGCACCCACAGTCACCTAGCAAGCACCCACATTCACCTAGCAAGCACCCACATTCCCCTAGCAAGCACCCACAGTCACTAAGCAAGCACCCATATTCACCTAGCAAGCACCCACAGTCACCTAGCAAGCACCCACAGTCACCTAGCAAGCACCCGTAGTCACCTAGCAACCACCTGCAGTCACCTACCTAGCAAGCACCCACAGTCACCTAGCAAGCACCCACAGTCACCTAGCAAGCACCCACAGTCATCTAACAAGCTCCCACAGTCACCTAGCAAGCAACCGCAGTCACCTAGCAAGCACTTGCAGTCACCTAGCAAGCACCCACAGTCATCTAACAAGCACTTGCAGGTCCGCCTTCGTGGTCAAGGTCGCTGACTTGTATACCACTGTAACCTATCATCACTGATGGTCACGGGTTCGAGCCCCGCTCAGGCCGTGTCTCATTTATATGAAAAAGTTGGCAGTTTCTTACGGAGGTTGGTGCACCCAAGTACTGGTTAACCGCGGGAGCATGCCCAGGAAAGGTGTTGTTAGGTAAGCTGCCCACCGGCGATATAGCCCAAAATGGTGCTGATGTAGGTGTAAAACCCGAAACAAAACAAAAAAGCACTTGCAGTCACCTAGCAAGCACCCGCAGTCACCTAGCAAGCACCCGCAGTCACCTAGCAAGCACCCGCAGTCATCTAGCAAGCACCCGCAAGCACCTAGCAAGCACCCGCAGTCACCTAGCAAGCACCCGCAGTCACCTACCTAGCAAGCACCCGCAGTCACCTACCTAGCAATCACCCGCAGTCACCTAGCAAGCACCCGCAGTCACCTAGCAATTGCATAACTTGGATTGTGCATGACGATAGATTGTATAACTCTAAGCATAGTTTTGATTATTTGTATGAGGCCTAACATGCTTAGTAAATGATTAACTGCTTATAATCAAAGTGTAATGTTGTACAGAAATGTACATGTATGTTGATCAGTATTATTATATTCGCCAGTGTTTGTTTAATACATTACCGAGACGTTGGTATTTTCCTACGTCATAATTTATAGCCTAACGACATAATATGTATTTTCATTGTTTGTATTAATATTACGTTGCATGTGCATTTGTTAAACTTGGTTGTTCATAACAGTGTGATAATCTCCCATGTGGAGGCAATAAAGAAAATATCTATTTTTGGCTGGGCTTTGTACAAACTATTCGTAAACGAAAAATAGTCGTTAAATCATTGTACATTGACATGATAAAATAAAATAATATTCATCTTCTGTTTCTCTTTTAATACACATGACACACATGCTGTCTTCATGGAGTACATTACTCTCGTATGTCTCCCAGTTGTATTGCTTTGCATACGAATGGATCATTCAAAGATTAATCACTGTATTCTGATACCATTTATTAGTTGATACACATGTATTTTAGCTCGATTGTGAAACAAGTTCTTGCAACATTAGAATTCATCGCCATGACGGAGAGAAGAGCCAATGTGGAATTTAAGTGCCTTGCTTAAGAGCACAATCCTTGCCTAAGGGCACAATCCTTGCTTAAGAGCACAATCCTTGCCTAAGGGCACAATCCTTGCTTAAGAGCACAATCCTTGCCTAAGGGCACACTCCTTGCTTAAGAGCACAATCCTTGCCTAAGGGCACAATCCTTGCTTAAGGGCACAATCCTTGCTTAAGAGCACAATCCTTGCCTAAGGGCACAATCCTTGCTTAAGAGCACAATCCTTGCCTAAGGGCACAATCCTTGCTTAAGAGCACAATCCTTGCCTAAGGGCACAATCCTTGCTTAAGAGCACAATCCTTGCTTAAGAGCACAATCCTTGCCTAAGGGCACAATCCTTGCTTAAGAGCACAATCCTTGCTTAAGGGCACCCTCTTAACGATTACAGCTGGGCGCGAACTACGGGCCTTAAGTACATGAAGCCACTGCATTATCACGAATTCGACCGTTTGATATTCACATGTGACAAATAACCATCCGTGTATGAACTGTTATATAAGTCCCCTCA
Source organism: Archivesica marissinica (assembly GCA_014843695.1). Classification (NCBI taxonomy): domain Eukaryota; kingdom Metazoa; phylum Mollusca; class Bivalvia; order Venerida; family Vesicomyidae; genus Archivesica; species Archivesica marissinica. The sequence goes on along the minus strand of JABXNX010001291.1, from coordinate 45,245 downwards.
ATACAAGCAAATAATAAGGTGAAAAAGGGAGATAATTCAGTAGATTATTCCAGTTTCATATTACTAGTATTTCATGTTGTACTCTTGTCACGGTCTGGCCCGGACAGAAAGAGCGAACGGAAAAGATGAAAGCTATCTCTCCATCTCTTCGAAGCGGAGTTAACTAGTAGTAGTGGTTACCTTTACTGGTCCACATTGTGAAAGACCGTCTCCATGGTCGAGTGGTTAAGGTCACTGACTAGTATACCACTGTAACCTATCATCACTGATGGCCACGGGTTCTAGCCCCGCTCAGACCCTGTCAATTTTATATGACAAAATTGGCAGTTTCTTACGGATGCACCAAGTACAGCTGGAGCCTGCCCAGGAAAGATGTTGTTAGGTAAACTAACCGTCGCTCAAATGGATAACCGGTAGCGACTTTAAATAAATTTACATTTTAATAAGAAAAAATAAAAAAACATAGTGAAGATCATAACACATTTATGTAAGAACACTATACATGTGTAATACACATTACAATAATCTACATACAATTACAGTCTACATCCGCTATGTCAAAGTCGATGTAGAAATTAATTGAACATATGTAATTTGTTTAAACTTAGTTTATTTCAAACAAAGTTATAACATTTATAAATATACAGTTTACACAATATATAAATACATGTATGAAAATAGATTAGAACCGATGGCTATAACAGTATATTCGCCTATAATAAGGCACGTATTGTAATTACGTACGTATGACTGCTATTTTGTCTCAAATATTCACTCTAGACGATATTGTGAGGCGCCTCGCGCCGAATATAGTACCAATATTTTATATATTGGATCCGTTTGAGGCTTATATCTTACTTAAAACACACACTTGTACAACAAGATCCTACTAATTAAAATTGCTAATTTCGTACATTTAAGCGTAGGATTTAATATAATACTCTGGCCTTTAGACAGTAGTCCAATATTAATAATGACGGACTGCAAGTACAAAGGTATGACGTCGCGACAGTTTTTAATGACAGTAATACAGTCGCATGTTACTATTAGTTAATATAACGATTTAGTTACATATTAAAGTCAAGAAACAGTTGCCAATTTCAAAAGAAAATTGAATGAAATGAAAAAAGCACTAACATGCTATTAAGAAATATCTTTAGAAAGCAGATGAAATCGAGAATGCCCTTAATTAACAGCTGATTCTTGTAGTCTGCAAAAGTCGTATATATATAATAATATAAAAGAGAGGGCATACTTGATCAAGGTATCGACACTGGAGTGTGTATATCTATATCTATATATAATTATGTGTATATATGTATGCTGTATTTATTGTAATCGACATGGCGACGAACAAAGTGTACGTTTAATCCCTTTTGTAACAATATTGATTCTTTAATAGAAACCAAGTGGTATACCGGAAGTGCTCTAGATACTGAATGGAGTATAGCCACCTGTAAAATAACCAGTCTTCATAGCATTATTAATCCCGGATATTCTCCCGCGATGAACTAAATTCCAGATGCACTCCAATTTGGACTTTGGGTGAGAATTATGATAATGTTGCATTTAGTTTATATATGGCTTAGGTCCGCCTGTGGTCGAGTGGTTAAGGTCGCTGACTTGTATACCACTGTAACCTATCATCACTGATGGTCACGGGATCGAGCCCCGCTCAGGTCGTGTCTCATTTATATGAAAAAGTTGGCAGTTTCTTACGGAGCTTGGTGCACCCAAGTACTGGTTAACCGCTGGAGCCTGCCCATGAAAGGTGTTGTTAAGTAAACTGCCCGCCGGCGATATAGCCCGAAATGGTGCGGATGCAGGCGTAAAACCCGAAATATAACATATAATATATGGCTTATGTAGCTATAGCTGTAGTTTCTCAGATAGTATATCTGCAGCGGTCAGTCGTCGTCATACACAGATGGCAGTCCTGATATTAATGTCTAAATATTCTTCTCCATTTCATAAACTTTCTGGAAAGTATAAAATGTGTTTATGTACTGAATGTAACTATGTGTATATGTAACTATGTTGTCATTATATCACTTGGTTTATAGTCGGATGGTGCAGAACATGTTCCGAGATCGGACAGTGTGTGGACATTTATATACACCGAAATATACCGAATATCTCCATGTTCTGTTTCCGGCGGAAGTCCTCTTGAGATACAGAGAAGAACAATGATAGACATAGTTGGCTATTCTGCAGATTGGTGATCTCATAAATGTTCAATTTACATTTTCATATCGTGTTCGCTTACCGTGTGTTAAAACATTCAACATATTTAAATGGTGTAAACTATTGAAAAGTTACTTCCATATTTATTTAGACGTCTTGTACGGAGGCATTGCGCATCGTTCGACCGTATTCGCAGCTTCCGGTTTTATTTTAAGAATCGTGAGAAACACGAAAGATATGTATTTTAAGCCGTATATACCCTGGCTAGCCCGGAGCTATCACTTTATATTTACCACAAGGTTATCCAATCGAAGGTATATACAGAACAGCACTTAACAGCAATATATATACACAACGAAATATAGCGAATCGCAATGTCATGTTTTCTCTGCTTGGGAGATAATATCACGAGCATCTACCGAACATTTCTGTTTTCGTCGGTGGGCTATTACTATATACAGGATTGGTTACCATGGATTTCAATGGTGGCCAATTAAAATATACATAATAATATAGGAACACCAATGTTCTTACCCCTGGCGGCCCTATAAAGCAACCCAAACACCCACAGCAACTCTCCGTCTTTGTGACACGATACCCTTGTCGTTCATATAGGTTCTTGGCACGGTTGTCAGTCGTAACATATAGAAATATAATCTGAAAGAGTGAAAGAGAAAGGTGTAACATAGTCAGCTGTGTGCATACTGTAGTACTACATAATTATATATACATAATTTACGTGTATGTTGATTTCCTTACTTGCTACATTGATGGAGTATGCGTTCAATGCTAGATAGTATCGTTCATTGTGATTCTGGATTTATACTCCATGACTGATAGGACTAAAAGTTCATCGGTGAAGTTTACTCTTGATATACATGTGTTGTACTTTGAATGTAGTTACGAGGTGGGTTTCCAAAATGTAGATCGAAATAACTCAAGGCGATAGAATTAACATTAAAAACATGCTGATAATTTGCATATGTCGCAGGATTCAGCAATTCAGCCGATTGGATGATTGATTGTGTATGATGAATTGACATTTGCTTACGATGTATATTTCATAATTTTCGCCAAGTTTCTTCATCAGGGACATACTGATGTAACTAGAATTACAATGTCAGATTGTAATATAAAACAGCCTACCGCTATGTAGGAACAGAGGCATTGTTGGGTATTATCTAATGAGACATCATATTTCGTTGACTGATTAATTCATGTGTGCTGGCCGATGCATTTTGGCATTAATATAATTAATAACAAACTAAACATTGAATTCTGTTATAGTTGTTAATTGATTTAATCTCGCTATACGATCACGGTGGACAACGAAATACGGAACCACGCCAGACGCTACGCTACAAAGACAATCAGATATACCAAGATCTGCACACTGAGGCAGATAGACCACGATCAACGGAAGAACCGTACACCGAAACAGACAGACCAATATATAATGGAAGAACCGTACGCTGAAACAGACAGACAAATATAAATGGAAAAACCGTACAATGAAACAGATAAACCAAGATCAACGAAAGAGCCGTACACTGAATCAGATACACCAATATCAACGAAAGAGCCGTACACTGAAGCAGATACACCAATATCAACGGAAGAACCGTACACTGAAGCAGATACACCAATATCAACGAAAAAGTCGTACACTGAAGCAGATACACCAATATCAACGGAAGAACAGTATACTGCAGTAGATACACCAATATCAACGGAACCGTACACTGAAGCAGATAGACCAAGATCAACGGAAGAACCGTACACTAAAGCAGACTGACCAAGACCAACGGAATAGCCGTAAACTGAAGCAGTAGTCAACGAGAACCGTACACTGAAGCAATAAACTAATATCAACGGGTGAGCGTACACTGAAGCAGATAGACCAAGATCGACTGAAAGCCGTACACTGAAGCAGATAGATCAAGATCAACGGAAGAACCGTACACTGAAGCAGATAAACTAATATCAACGGGTGAGCCGTATACTGAAGCAGATAGACCAATATCGACGGAAGAGCCGTACACTGAAGCAGATAGACCAAGATCGACGGAAGAACCGTACACTAAAGCAGACTGACCAAGACCAACGGAAGAGCCGTAAACTGAAGCAGATATATCAAGATCAACGGAAGAACCGTACACTGAAGCAGATAAACTAATATCAACGGGTGAGCCGTACACTGAAGCAGATAGACCAAGATCGACGGAAGAGCCGTACACTGAAGCAGATAGACCAAGATCGACGGAAGAGCCGTACACTGAAGCAGATATACCAATATCAACGGAAGAGCCGTACACTGAAGCAGATACACCACGACCAACGGAAGAGCCGTACACTGAAGCAGATAGACCAATTCCAACGGAAGAGCCGTACACTGAAGCAGAAAGACCAATTCCAACGGAAGAGCCGTACACTGAAGCAGAAAGACCAATTCCAACGGAAGAGCCGTACACTGAAGCAGAAAGACCAATTCCAACGGAAGAGCCGTACACTGAAGCAGACAGACCAATTCCAACGGAAGAGCCGTACACTGAAGCAGAAAGACCAATTCCAACGGAAGAGCCGTACACTGAAGCAGAAAGACCAATTCCAACGGAATAGCCGTACACTGAAGCAGATACACCAAGACCAACGGAAGTGCCGTACGCTGAAGCAGAAAGACCAATTCCAACGGAAGAGCCGTACACTGAAGCAGACAGACCAATTCCAACAGGAAGAGCCGTACACTGAAGCAGAAAGACCAATTCCAAACGGAAGAGCTGTACACTGAAGCAGACAGACCAATTCCAACGGAAGAGCCGTACACTGTACAAACAAAGAACAGTGCGTTGTACATATCAGTAGATGAATGCGCTAGCAAGATGAAACATTTTCGTTTGACCAAAATGTCAGTCGTATAGTTTTTGCAAGTATTAGTTTGTCACTATTAGGACTTTATTTTATTATTAGACGTTTGGACATAAAATTCACGTCAACATATTATGCCTAAGTGGTATAATGAAGATATTGTTGAATCTGATGTTATGGCAACCGAATATCTCCGATTGACGTATCATTCGCACAGCTGTTTGGTTTAAACATTTATTCGTTCATAATGTACAGTACATATATATTGTATGCAAAACGAAAATGGATTAAATTGAAAGCGTATAGCTTATTTTAGATGTTCTCCATTAAATATGTAAGTGTGTGCTCTATTGGCGATTAAGAGATAAACGTATTATATAGTAATATGAAAATATAGTTAATTATCAAGTGAAAAACAAAACAAATGGGAATTGGGTGGGGATTGGGAGGGGATAGAAAGCGATGAAATAACAAAACAATTTCCAAAGTGAATCACTCTGCTGGTGCGCCAGTCCCTGTTTATAGCTTGTTAAAAAGGTTTAGATTTTTCTATGACTTTATGGAGAGCTAAGTCTATCATTTCATTATGTTGAGATAACAAGGAAATATCACCAAATAGGATCACATTTAGGGATATTGGGCAAAATGGAGACATCGTGTCAACTAGTTCATGGAGTATGTGGTAGTTGTAGCATTCAAAGAAATAATGTGTGCAATTTCGGATCACATTAGCATCGTGTTTGTGTCGTGCTTCTCGCCTGTCGCTTCCCAAGAACCATCGCGGCGTGTTGTTCATTCATCCTTTACAATTCTTCCATTTGTTGGTTTTCTTTCTTTTAATTGGTTTGTTCTCCACACCTTTTCAAGCTCTGTATTCTTGTAGTTCACAAAATTAATTTAGATATCATGAATTAAGCTTTGTAAGCATTACATCTTCCCTATACATACCAAGAAGTATTATTGAACTTGTAAATAGTCATACCATGACTGTTTGTGTAAATTATTTAGGACGGAGAGGACAACCATAAGCTGTATTGCTTTCTGTCCAATTCCTTATTTCAATTGTTGTAAATAACCATATACATGATAGAAAATAAATATGTTTAAACCAAAGAAATAATGGTAAATTGACTCAGTTTGGCCGCTTGTGCATAGTGGTGTTTTAAGAAACTACAATTAATTCTCAATCGGGCAAGCAATAGCTGGTTCTTACAGCTGTTTGTACCTGTCGATATACATAGTTGTCATGCTTACCGAACAATGTCTGATGTTCGCCTCATATTCCGCTCTGTGCATGAGAACTTTACCCACGCCCTTTCCACGAGCACTGACGTCTACGCAGATATGATCCAAGTAGCATTTGTACCGTTTATCCACATCAGTACTCAACATGTAGCCAAAGCAAGCATACCTCAGTGATAGAAGAAATGCAACACGTTCATAGATGCAATCAATCATGACGTTCAGACTGATCATTGCAGATCGGACAACATTTATATTACTATATTTCCATCGCATATGAAATAGGCAAAACTATTTATATCTCTGAAAAGGGAAGTGAAATATTGTTGTTGGATCGGTAAACGTGCTATATCGAACATATGTTTCATACAATGAGTACTGGTATGACGTCTGTATAGCCCATCCCTTTCCAGTACGCCTACCTAGGAGAAAATTCTCTGTGGAATACATACGAAATACACAAGTATTACTTAGATTTGAATTTTAGCCTATTTTGCCCGTTATTTACCTACAACAGGTTGTGTTTTCTAGTCTGATATTACGAGATTTACGAGCCCGCATCAAACCAGAACAAAACCGTATCACAACTAGTTCCTGAGAAAATAACGCTGATGGTTGTACTGATGAAAGTATGAGTACTGAAGTAAGATATACGAACGTAAAATGTAACTAACATTATCTATGATGGGCACGTAACGGGGTACATGTTGTGTGCATGTTATTTATGAGAAACAGACATAGAGAGCAGCTAGGTTGGGGGGTGACGTACCTGAAGGCGTGCCAACATCCAAGTTCACTGATGTGATCGTCTGGTCTGCAAAGTATAGCAAAGGGTGGTTGGTTAATTAGAGGACTTTAATACACATGGAATAAACAACATCAATGATGTTGATTGAGTGATCGACTGTTCTTATGTGTTATTGTTAACAGTTTACCTAACAAGACCTTTACTCGGCAGGCTCCAGCGGGTAATAAGTAGGGGCGGTACGAGAATTTATGTCGGATTCTGATCTGATTTATATAACAAATAATTACAACTTCTTGCAATATCGCGATCCTGATTGGCTGATTCAACCAATGCGATCGCCGTTCATAACCCAATGAATTTGCAAAAGTATTCTATTCTTATTAATATTGATACTCTTTACTACTTTTTGTATGGTGTGACTAATCGAAAAGACAACTTGTATTGTTATTAGTAGGATATTAGTTGTAATTATAATACTTGAATGGGTTTTTTTCTGCTTTTCATCGAGGTATGAAATGTCAATGTTTACATCTAATTTGCATACAATATTAATTGTAGTTATTCTATATAAGTATTGTGCGTTTTAATTACTAGGAAACACGTGCTGTGTTGTAAATGAATGAATGTGTACACACTCTATTAGGGGGTTTGGGATGTTGGCGCGGCACTAGGAGGCATTTGAAGTCGTAAGTGACTGTGTGTAACACAGCCATACGTATATGTAGTCCAGTGGTTAACACGTTAGACTGGTAATCCAGGGATCGCAGGTTCGATTCCCCCGTCTGACCATAATAAAATTAACAGTCTTTCAGGTGGGACTTTAAACTGAGGTGTCGTGTCGGTGCTTTATACCGTGCACGTAAAAGAACCAGAGTAGATTTTGGAATGGGTCGCTCTCTGTATCATTGCACTATCCTCCAAAAATCTAAGATGACTAATCTCTTCAGCAGGCGTCGCTCATATGGGCAACCGGTCCTTCCATGAACGTATGTGCCCTGATTGCATACAATTTCACATGAGGGTTTCCAACTAATGATATGCAGCTGGCACGCGCAATCGAAGCTACGGGCATGCGCATTCGCATTATTAGGCAACATTCGTCGTGAGAAAAGGCGTGTCTTATAGTTTACGCTGTTCCAAGGATAATTTATGTACCTGTTCGGTGACACGGTATGTTGCAAATCTGGACTAAAAACATTTTTAATGCAATGTGTGCTATATTTTCGTTGTGTCATTAAAGAGATTAATTAATGTAAATATAAGTAATGAATAGCGGGGTTAATAGTTTCCATCGGGGTATGAACTACACTGTCCGTGTTGAAAGTTAGCGTGGATGCCTTCGACATACACATACGTCAACCACGCCCAATATAGTTCATACCCCTATGTAAACTATTAACCCGCGATTAGTTCCTTAACCATTTCCCTCATAGAAGCACCCATTGACGCCATTACTAATACGACATACATTGACAATGTAGTAATCAAACCAATGTTCATAATAAAGGCCAGCTTCTCATGCAGTTCTAGTAATATCACTGGAGGTGGGATATATATGGCCACTATTTATCCACTACATGATAGCTAAATAACTCTCGTTTGTATAGAGATATAATAGTATATTAACCTAAATCTCTATAAAGGAAAGGGCTAAGTAAAACACACACAGTAATACTGACTGATCTATGGGTCTCTCTACCAGAATATTTGGGTAAAGAACATAGGCGCGTCGAATTTACTAGGGTTCGAGAAACACAGTAATACATTGGTTTTCAAGAAAAAAGATTTAGCTCACTCATTTTGAGTATCTCCTTTGAATTGAATTTGTAGAAGTCCAACCGGTCTTCCATGAAGCTCAGCAACAAACACACGCCTATAGAACGCCTCCGCCTGTCCTCGGTGGCCGGCTATCATGTTTTTGACGGCTATTGGTAGCCTGTTGGGTACACAATCTCTTTCAATATGCATACATGTAGAATATGTCATATATTGCGTAGAATACTAGCATAGTATATTTATATTTTTGTAAAATACCATGTTACTGTCTGCTTTTACTGTTTAATTGGTATAAACATGTGCTTCTTTTATTTAATAAACTTGTACTGTATTGTATTGTATTGTATCGCATTTTATTGTACCGTATTGTATTGTATTGTATCATATTGTATTATGGTATTGCACCGTATTGTATAACCTGGGAACATGTTTTGCCTGGTCAGTCAAATAAATATATTTTAACACCGAGACTATTAATTGGGCCCTATTGAGTTTCTGATCATATCATGTCATTTTGCCAGAAGTTAAAAAGTGAAAAATCGACAGGCTGGAACCCTACGTATTGCATTGTATTATATTGTATACATTGTGTCGTATCGTACCGTACCGTACCGTATCATATTGTACAGTATTGTATTGTACCGTATTAATTGTATCAACAAAACAGTATCGTATCGTATTGTATTGTATCGTATCGTATCGTATCATATCGCATCGTATTGTATTGTACCGTATTGTATCGTATCGTATCGTATTGTATTGTATCGTATCGTATCGTATTAACCATTGTATTGTATTGTATTGTACCGTATCGTATCGTATTGTATTGTATCGTATCGTATCGTATTGCATTGTATTGTACCGTATTGTATTGTATCGTATCGTATTGTATCGTATCGTATTGTATTGTATCGTATCGTATTGCATTGTATTGTACCGTATTGTATTGTATCGTATCGAAGTATCGTATCGTATCGTATGCATTGCATTGTATTGTATGAGTATTGTATTGTACCGTATTGTATCGTATCGTATCGTATCGTATTGTATTGTATCGTATCGTATCGTATTGCATCGTATCGTATCGTATCGTATTGCATTGTATTGTACCGTATTGTATTGTATTGTATCGTATCGTATTGTATTGTACCGTATCGTATTGTATTGCATTGTATTGTATCGTATCGTATTGTATTGCATTGTATCGTATTGTATTGTATCGTATTGCATTGTATTGTATTGTATCGTATCGTATTGCATTGTATTGTATTGTATCGTATCGTATTGCATTGTATCGTATTGTATCGTATCGTATTGCATTGTATCGTATTGTATTGTATTGCATTGTATCGTATTAGTATCGTATCGTATTGTATTGCATAGATCTAACAACTATGTGCAATCTGGAGATATTAAATACGAATACATGTAATTTAATTAAGGAATATTTACAGCGCTATTGCATTTCATTCGATGGACTTATGCGCCCTGACTGTATCCATTTTCGTATGAATTTCCTTACTAATGATATGCAGCTGACATGCACAGTTGAAGTTACGGATATGCCCATTCGCGGTGTTAGGCAGCGTTCCTTGCGAGAATAGGCGTGTCGTACAGATTACGCTGTTCCAAGGACGGTATGTCTGAAACATCTACTGAATACATTTTAAATGCAGTGTTCTATATGTTCCTTTGTGTGATCGAACAGAATAATTAATGTACATACGGGCTAATAACTGCAATCGTCGTATAAATTACATTTGGGGTGTGTAATGCGTATGAAGGCCACACAGAAACAAAGGAAAATACAGCAAACATTGCATTTAAAATGTATTTAGTCCACAGTTGCGACTTGCCGTTGGTCGGATCCACAGACGCTTGGGGTCTGGAGAAATGTTTGCGGGTTCAAACCCACAAAACTGAGAAACTTCTCTTTACACCATTCCAAGCAAGTTTTAAAATGACACCCCGTCACTATCAATGCTATGTAATGATGTATATATACTTGTCAGTATATAGCATTGATAGTGACGGGGTGTCATTTTAAAACTTGCTTGGAATGGTGTAAAACAATTTATTATGTATAGTGTCAAGCCTATTGTGTATCATAGCGTTCTTAAAACCCGCCGTTTTGAACCCGCAAACATGTGTCCAGACCCCAAGCGTCTTTGGTCGGATCTGGTAAATAGATCATCCTTGGAACAGCGTAAACTGTAAGATACGCCCTTTCTCGCGAATAACGCTGCCTAACACTGCGAGTGCGCATGTCAGCTACATAGCATTAGTGAGGAAATTCATTCGAAAATGGATACAATCAGGATACATACGCATACTTTCATCGAAGGAAATGCAAAGCGATGTAAATATTCAGCATTAAGCATTTTATGTCAATTTATATATATATATATATATAGCCTACAAACATATTGGTATAATACTCTTTCAGAATATGATTTTAAACAGTATATATGCGTTATGTCGAATTCCGTCGGACCGAACAAAATACTTCGACATAACCGAACTTTGACTTAACGTAATTCGATATAAGTAGCCAGTTATATGTAAAATGATAGTGTCTGAAATGGGACTTTGATCCGACTTCGATATAACCGGATAATTCGACATCGTAACGGCTCCAATGGGGCTCGAACTCCTGGCATTTCGCACCTGAAGCGAACGTGCTAGGGTCGCTGGCAGCTAGATAGGTGGGAACGCCGTATCACTGTGGGTTCGAATATGGGTTTTTCCAATCGGGTTCAAATTCGAGTGTCTATTTCTCATTCATTTTTAAATATAAACGTAAATACATACTTTCTCTCTGTGATATTGTAGGCGATCTTGCTCTTGAACGCCTCCACAGTCAATTTAGCGGCGAATTCCGCGTCTTGAGGCGTGTCACGAAGATTACGAATTGTGACTCCGTTGGTGTCTACTGATCCTGGTATCTCCCCGATGGCTGGGTTTGCCCACGGTTGGGTATCAATAGGAATATCTGGGGCTGGTGGTTCCCATGACATTGCCTTTACTGGTGGCCAGGGCTCTGCTAATAAATTCCCAATACGTTGTAAAAGCGCTATTGACGTGACAAACATACAGCGAAATATATTCAAATCACGAATGCTTGCACGAATACAAACTTTCAAGATTGTCATTGTTTCCCAGCATAGACGGATATGTAGTCCAGTGGTAACACGCTGGACTGGTAATCCAGGGATCGCAGGTTCGATCCCCCGTCTGACCCTAATACAATTAACAGTCTTTCAGATGGGACGTAAAACCGAGGTCTCGTGTCGGTGCTTTACACCGTGCACGTAAAAGAACCAGAGGAGAATCTGGAATGGGTCTCTCTCTGTATCATTGCACTATCCTCCGAAATCTAAAATGACTAATATCTTCAGGAGGCGTCGCTCATATGGGCAACCGGTAGCGACGATAAATAAACGTAAAAAAAGATAGAAGACACTGCTATCACATCAGAGATACATAAAATAAAACACAGATACTACTCGTGGTCCAGTGGTAGAGCGTTGGATTTGGAATCGAACGGTTCCGGGTTCGATACTCGGACAGGCCTCACTCATATTGCTTAGTACTGGTTAATCGCTTAGGTCGGCTAAGCCTGCCCAGGAAAACATGCCTATGTCCCCGAGAGGGGTTTGACATTAATGGAACATACATACTATTTTGTATACCGCCCATAGGAAATTAGATTCCTAAATCATGCGCGCATGCTGTTGTTTTTGTGCCACATGCAACAGCATCCATATGTAACGACGGCACGGTTTCATAGAACATCCATGCTCCCAATGTATGTGCTATTGTATTGCGAGTTGAACGGTTCCTACTAAGTCCAAATGATACGATAACGGTAGAAAGTGTGATCCCACTGAAGGAATTGCTTCCGGGTTGGTGTGCCCTAGAAGGTAGTTCTTGCAATCAAGCATACCATAATTTGATGTTTTACTGTAGGCCTACTATGGAAGAAAATCGCATTCACTGAAGGAGAACATTAAATATAGACCTACTCTTATTAGTTATTGTGTTTGCTACTGACCCTGCAGGAAGCTATGTGGGTCAGTAAAATATATGGTAGGGGGTGAGGCGTTAACCGAATCACCAATATATTTTACTGACCCTACATAACTCCGTGGAGGGTCAGTAGCAAATACAACAACGAATTTTTATTGCAACTACCACCTTTGATTTTAGTCCAAATATTTAGACTTGAAAAATGTGACATTTTACTATCCATTTTTTCGAAATAACAGATTTTTTTTTATGTAGAGGTCTTATTTATAGGACTACTTTGATTTAAAACAACATTGGCATTATTGCATAGATTCAGAAAAGTGTTTATTTGTTTTCTGAACTATTTTAGTCAAATAAATAGGCGTCAAAATTTAAAATTAGAGTAGCCTATGACTGCCTGCAAAAAGAACATATATTTTCGGTATTTAAACTTCCTTTGCTCCAATGTTGCCTAACGTTACTGTTGTTAGTGTAAATAATGAATGCGGTGAATAGTTTGGTGTGTGCGTTGCTCTTTCATAATCTCACATGCACGTGAATGTATGACCTCCACAATATACACTCTCAGTATGCACAACCGTTAGGGTCAATGACATAGGTCTACACAGCCACTCAGAGGTTCGAACATTAACCATTCATTTAAATATCCAATTTCCAGTTTCTAGCATCTGATCTGTTTCAGAAGTTAATTACATTATATCCAAAATGAACCGTATAGTTCCGTTGTTCATTTCCGAAACATCCGATGTATTTATTCCGTATCAATATCTAGCTCATGTTCTAGTTATTGACCCATAATGACCAATTTTGTTCGGAAGCTTCATCTAATTATTTAAAAACCCGCGGCGGTCTGTTTAGGCATCGTGTTTGGGGCAGTGGTTACTTTAGGGACAGTGGTTAATTTAGGGACAGTGGTTAATTTAATCAATGCGTCGCGATACTATGTATGTTTCTATTTATAAATAAAACGTACATAATTATATACTATAACATATATATAGTACTTAGTACAACAGTGTAAAGTCCAAACTAAACGTCATATATAATTATATACATGTATTTATAAATTTATCCTAAACAACAAGTAAGAAAATGCAGTTAACACGATAGAAATAATTACCTGATTTAATTGCATGTACCTGATATCCTGGTTTCAAGTTATAAACCAATACACAATGTACACAACATACATATACCGTACATGTAAACAAACACTACGTGCATTACGATCGTCGGAGCATAAAATAAATCGGGGCGAAGAGGGAGCAGTATTAAATTATAATACGCCAGGTAGTACGGTTCCAGGATGTTGGGGAGGTGGGGTAGCCTGGGTTCCAGTTTGTCGATTTTTCACTTTTTAACTTCTGGCAAAATGATATCAGAAACTCAATACGGCTCAATTAATAGTCTCGGTGTTAAAACATGTTTATTTGACTGAACAGGCAAACTATATCGACGTCTGTTCCCATGTTAGATGTGGGGTGGAACGGAGAGCCAACTGTGAGAGCCGTGTATATAGGTTCTGGTGCACACACCTCAAATTGGGTCAATGACTTGTTGTCAACCTTTCTACCGGATCCGAGAGACTAGAGCCGTATCGACTCAGTATGAGTACGAATGCCCACTTACCGCACTACAGGGCGTAGGCTGTGGGGCGGCGGATAGCTGGCGCGATGTACAGATTGGTCCAGATACTAGTTTATACATAATACAAATTTATTTTAGCTCGATTGCGAAACAAGTTCTTACAACTTATATTAATCACGAGGGAGAGAGAAGAGGCAACGTGGAATTTAAATGCCTTGCCTAAGGGCACAATCGTAACGGCTCAAGCGAGGCTCGAACACCTGACCGTTCGCACCTGAAGCGAACACGCATCAACGGTGGCGTGATACGGTTTCTACCATGATGCGGATACGAATAGTGAGAGTCACTATAAGAATAATTGCTCGTTTAATTATAGAATTTAGCCACGTTGCATGGTGATAGTATGATGACATGCGACTATCTTTCCAACGAAACCCTAGACTCTGGGTCAAGGGGTCCCCCACAATCCAAGATGGCCGCCAAGATGGCCGGCATTTATAGATAAATATATAAATAGTTGTATTTCTTATTTATTAAGCACATATAAACAAATAAACATAATAGCATCCTGTTCTGAAACGAAATGTTCAAAAACTGAAAGCCGTCAATGATGATCTAATGTCAAGGTCAATGTCATTTTCAAGGTCACGTGATCACAATTTGAAGAAATTAATTTTAACATATATAATTATGAATGTGTTGGATTATTTATATTAAATATTATACTGCACATCAACTTACAGCACACTTTATCTTCTTTGAAATAGAGTACTGCTATCACATACTATATTGCCATGGTAATAAATGGTGGTTCATAAGATGGACGTTTTGTTAACATGTATGGTGAAAGTAGTCTATACAGTAACTACTTCTATTAACATATTTTCTTTTTAATATATACATAATATCGCTTTATATAATTATACTATGGTATATTATTTAAAGTTAGGTAGGTTTCACCATAATGGCGACTAATAACCAATATGACCGCCAATATGGCCGCCAATATGGCCACCAAATTACACTTTTACAAATACAATGTGTGTAATAACAATAAAACACTGAATGAATATGAATGGTACTACGTACCTACGGGTCATCTATTAACCGGCTAATGCCATTCAGATATCATATTTAACACTGTTCATGTCCAGGAAGCACTGTGGTATAATGCTAAATAAATCACTGGCCTCATTCGAATCCTGGCGGGAGCAGAATTGCATGTCGGTTTCAACAATAACGCAATCCAGCATGAGTATAGATTGGGAACCTGAGGAAACAGACATTGAGCGTAGATCAGGTGGCGTAGATTCTTCATTGTGAAACCTTATTTTATAATTTAAAGGTCATCAGTGATACAATTGTACTTAAAGCCTATCACAGTGTCCATTGCATTTACATAAAGCGGTGCATGGAAGCTCAACCTTCACACATTTACATCGACCACGACAACCCTTATCCTTGTCACAACCACACTTCAATAATTCCATGCAGGAGTTTGATGCTGGTAACAACGTTGTCCACAGTGGTTTTCATGGTGAGTGTAGGTCGGCTTCCTTTGTCCATCCATGTTCTGCTGGAAATGGTAGTGTTGGCGATGAACATAGTGCTTGACCCCAGCAGTAGCCTGCCTGGTAGGCTGCATGCTGTGTGTGCTGGTAAAGAGCAGCAGATGGTGGTATAGCATCTATAGCACGGCCTTTCTGTGTGAATAGATCGATCATGACGGACATCATTGGTGTTTTCACATTGACTTGACCTGTCGTACATCAACACAACAAACCTTTCAACAACAGGGATACAGTCATTGATCTGCTGTTCACGTGATGTGTTGCCCAATGTTGTAAATGCCTGAACTGCCAGAGGAAATGATAACAAAGTGTTCCAAGCTGTTAACTTTCCTTTTCCCAGAACTCCTGACACCTGGTCGCAGCCCGTAAATGCATCGACTCCTGGCAATGCCATCGCCATATCTTAGTCCATAGTTGTGACCATGCTGTGTATGGGTATATATCTTAGACGTTTTCCTGTGCCAAATTCAAACCATAACTCATCTAAGCCACACTTACTGAACATTCCTGCAGCTATCACAATAACGTCAGTATCAACTGTCTTAATCATAAGCATCTTCCTTTCAGATTTGTCGGCATGAGCTGCGTGAAGTAGAAGCCTGCTCTCTGCTTCCTCGTGTGAGCATAGTGCAATGGAATCTCTATTTTCGATTGCTGTGGTTCCAATAATGACCTCTTTTGTGGAAATGATATATTTTCCATATGGAACTGTCATATTGCTACATTCAGTTGCCAAGAAGTCAAATAATTAATTCTTGTTGTTATTTCGCAGGAAGGTGTCCCAGTTAGATGGAATTGTCGTATCAGGCAGCACCCTTTTACGAATACCAGTACCACGATTTCCCCGTGCCCCAGTTTTCAAGCTATTGTCAATGTATCTATCCCAAACTAAATCAACTCTATGGACATTAATCAAATCCCTTTGTACATATGGCGGAAACACGTCTACAGCATAATCCTGAAATGTCCTGCATTTTTTCTGTGGCTTCAGCATGTTAATAATCGCAGCACCATCAAACAACAGCGCGTCTACCACTGGCTTTTCATGTGTTGGTTCACAGGACTGGCAGAACAGTTCCAGACAGGGCGTCAGTTCAGACTATTTTCCAGTGCGCACTTTACCAAAGTGTGAGAGTGATGGGGCATATATAGTGTTTTCATATGAGAAGAACTCACTAAGGTCTCCTTTTCGAACCTAACACGACACATAGAGCCTCGAGAATAAAGCGCAAGTCTCTTTAGGCGACACAAGTTCAAGTTTTTGTTTTGACTGTTTCCCAATTGGTGGCCTGCTGAACAATGGTAATTTGGTTTGTTTAATTGTGTCTGTCACTGATTTTCCACGTGTTACAAGCCTCTCCTGTACATATGTTTCATATTGCTGCTTCCCCAAGTCTGTTAAGTGTTTTATGCTCTCTGCTACACTTGTGTCAACAATATCTCTTGTGTCAAGAACTAGTAGGTCATCCGATTTATCAGCAAACGGGTTTCCTAGGTCTTGTATCACAGACACCAGATCATTTACTTGCTGCTGAAATGTATGTTGGATACTCTTTGTTTGTTCGTAATGTTTGTAATTGGATTCAGCTGTAGAGACAATATTTGAATCTTCAAATTCATTAACCAGCCTGGCTATTTCAGGGCTTCATAGCATCCAACGTAAAAGTTGTGTAGTTGTGTCAAACATTTAGTATCCACTTGAGCCGCGGCGTCAACACTACTTAGACGGGTTACTTGTCTTGGAGTTTCTGTTGGGTCATTCCTGCTTGAAGTTGCATGACGTTTTTGTCGTTCATATTTTCACAACCCAACATTATTTCTACATAACGTCCAGACCTATAATAACGGTTGATGTCCTGTAGGAATGTTTCATAATTAACTGGACACACAAGATGAGCATTGTTTATTTCCTGGCACAATACAAATTTGGCCCAATAAATTTCATATTCCTCTATACTACTTGTCTAAATCAATGTTTTCGGTTTTAGCTATGACAACTTTGTTTGACATTGATGCTACGTTGGTACATGTATGTTAGTATATCTCATGTTAGTAAAGTTTAAACTTAGTAATGCAGTCTTGTGATGAATCTTGTGTTAGTAGTTTGTTATCAGGCGCGTCGGAAGGTAATTGTCATTGGGGCCACGAGCGCGAAGCGCGAGCCGCATTGTATGATGGGTTTTTTTGTTGAAACAACCAGAACGCCTCAGACGCGATTTCCAGGTACACAGGTCGCTATTTCGCATGCCGCAAGTTGCACAAGTAACCGGTTCAAATGATGTTTTGCAGTAACATTTCATGATTTGAAGAACATTTATATTTGAAGGCTAATTAGATCTACTGTTGAAAAAACAAAACTAGGCTTTGGGTGGGTTGCGTCCATAGTCCCATGCTTAGTGTGTGTATGAGCGTATAGGGCAATATCCAAGTACATGTACGCAGTGCTTAAATAGGACAAACATAAACAGTTGGGTGAACCAGTTGCTCATTGAGTGATAACAACATTTAATCATGAATGCGACACTGACAAACACACAGCATAATCCATAAGTTCCAGACTGTCTACATATGTCATCATGTGTACTCGTACACTATCTCTAAAACTTCCCGAAAGTAGTTAGACGTCCTTCCTTATTTCCAACGAACTCATTGGCCACTGCTATTAGATCCATAGTGTCAGTTTCTTCCCGGTGTACGTGCAAGGTCATGAGATGGTTGAGGCGATCCTGAGTCATGGTAGAGCGCAAGTATGTTTTCAGTCTGCGGAGTGCGGAGAACGAACGTTCACTGGTAGCATTAGTTGCGAGCATCACAAGAATCAGCTTGACAACAGTCACTATCTGCGAAAACATGACCAAGGTAGCTGAGTTCATGTCTTGAAACAACGTGATGATGGTTTCCACGGTAACTGCGTTCAGGTCGGCATACCTGCTCTCAACCAGTGTCCGTAGAGCCTCAATTTGTGTCTCAAGCGTCGTTCTGTCTAGGTCGCTCTTATAGAAGCCTACAACGTAGTCCAAGTCGTCAGATGACGTACTTTTCTCAACGATACTCTCAAGGAGCACATCCTGCAGGTGACGGTAGGTCTGAAACCCCGGCTGATCAAACCGATCTCGAATACATGTGATAGTTGAGTCAAATGCCTCGTAGTACTGCTGCCGGTACATGTCTTTGGGGGTCTGGTGATACTCACGAGGAGCGTTACCGTCCTCGAATCGCTTGGGCATCTTGCGTCGCCGTGGTAAAGTGGGCTCACTGACATCCAGGTTGTTACATTGATCACCCAGGTTACTCCAAAACTCGTCAAATGCACGTTCATCACGAAGTTTACAGAGCGTGTCCACGGTAAGTTTTGCTAGGTCTTGACCCTCGGCTGCCGATATGGTTTTCTGTTGTAATGACTTACTCAAAATGTCACTATGAAGCAATACCTCGAATCCTAAAGCCACACCAAACAGAAACTCAAATGACGCCATCTGGCTCTTAACGCCAGTGATTCGCGCGTGGGTTTCAGAGTCTTTGGCACTGTCATAGGACACATCCCAGAGTGACTGAAGCACTGTGTAGTTATCCATGACACTCTTCAATGTAGCTGCCCGTACTGTCCATCGTGTGGGGCACAGCACTCTAAATCCGGGCGTGTCTGGGCTAATGTTGCATTTCAGTTGCTCAAATTTCGTGTCTCTTTTCGGCGAGTACTTTATCAGCTTCGATATCTCATGTATAAAAAGGCAAACTAAATCTCAGTCGAAGGGCGAGGGCGGGGTTGGCGGGTGTCGGACGGCGAAATACATTTGTGTGGCACAAATCAAGTGTAAGGATTAATCTTCGCACAACCTCGAGCCATCTTGTCAAAATAATGGGACCGCCTCGGCAAAGTAATGGGGCCATGTCGACCAAATTTTGGGGCCGCGTCGCCCAAATATTGGGGCCGCGGCCCCTGCGGCGCCACTTGCGACGTTTCTGGTTATTGCTGCAGGCAACCATAACATAAAAATTGCATACTACTGGTGGTTATCAAATATACTAGTAACAAGAGCTATGCATTATCAAAACAAATGCTCCGGGAATTTGACTTCTTATGACAGTACATACACTATAATAATTATAAAAATGTAAGCCATTTAGTACTGCAACAATTTTAATATCCGAATCAATACCATATCCGGATATACGACTACTACTATATATATATATTTCTTAGCAGTTATAAAATATTAACATTGTTTAGAGTTCATATATGTCGATTGTATGTGTATCAAACATTTAAACGTTTATTTTAATCTGAAAAGAAAAAATATATAACCATTCTATTGCACAATACATATTTGGATTCCACTGGGAAAATGGCAGCCAACTTGGAAATCATTTTGTACATCTATGGATACAAAACTGAAGTCAGTAATCAACATACCAAATTAAAGGGCATACATCATGCATTGCATTAATGTAAATACCATACTATTTAAACCTATTGTTTTCAAAATAAAGGTACTTATGCATGGTAAAAATGTGTTTTTTATGTAAATTTCACCATTTGACCTTTATTATGACCTTGACTTTAACCAATGAGCACCCACAATAATTTCATTTTAAGCATGCATTTAATATCTATGATTTCCAGTTGATTTGATTTAAATCTGTCAAGTAATAAAAGTATCATACAGTTATATGTCCAACTCACTGACACTGCAAAAACGGCGGCCATCTTGGCGGCCATCTTGAATTTTGGGGGACCCCTTGACCCAGAACCTAGGGTCTCGTTAGGTAAAGGTCCACACATTATCATTCTATCAGTACACCAAGTGGCTAAATTCTAGAATTAAGCGAGCAATTATTGCAAAATACCCTTGTAGTGACTCTCACTAGAATACGAAACGGAACAAGAGACGTTCAAGCTGACAAATGGCAACGGATGTGCCCCTAAAACGACCCACCCATGGATGGACGATAAGCCTCTCCAATAGTGTCGCCATGAAGAAAGTCGATTCCATCAACAATTGTCAAGCCACCGACATAATGTCTGTAAGACACCAACAACATCGTACTCGATTAATCGACGATGCTTTGCATGAACCACCTAAACATCGTAGATGCTACAGTCGCTCGCATGGCTCGGCGGTGACGACTTTAAACAATCTTATTGGATTTGACACACAAGCAGGACATGTGTTAACGTCTAAATATCTATGAAAGCGGTCGTCTTTATAAGTAAGAAATAATAGTTGTCTTTCAGTTATGTATTGGTGAATAAAACGTGGCTTAGAGTTCTAACGCGTTGGAATTACCAACGAAGGCCGTAGGTAGACCGCATTGCAAGTGTTTAATACACGGAAACACGGTTTGAACACCGTCTTGACCCAGATTCTTATAAACAGGTAAATAAACATTAAAACCGTTCGTTATAAAATCACCGGTTGAGCGTATTTTGGCAATATACTACCTTCGACATACTCTGTTTACTTTGGTAGGTTGTTTTGTAACTGTATTATATCCGTATTTATATAACTACTGATAACAGAAGTGAATATTAGAGAGTAAACACGAATTCACGTACTAGTTTCGTCTAAAAAACCCTTTAGTCTAACGATGATTTCGGGTAGTAACTTATTCATCCACATATACTGGGTACTCCAAGCACACACTACTGAGTATGACAGGGTGACGCTTGTCGGGGACCGTTGATAAACATCTCATTTGAGACACAGAATGTTGAAAATAACCACATACTAAGGTCAAAAACAGTCCCGAGTGGTACAGTGGCCAGCCGCTCAGCAAAAATGGTAAAGGCTGGGGCTGGACGGTACATAGTATCTATCTATCTATCTATCTATCTATCTATCTATCTATCTATCTATCTATCTATCTATCTATCTATCTATCTATCTATCTATCTATCTGTCTGCCGCCTGCCCTGCCTGCCTGCCTACCTGCCTGCCTGCCTGCCTGCCTGCCTGCCTGCCTGCCTGCCTGCCTGCCTGCCTGCCTGCCTGCCTGCCTGCCTGCATTGCCTGCCTTGCCTGCCTGCCTGCCTGCCTGCCTGCCTGCCTGCCTGCCTTGCCTGCCTGCCTGCCTGCGCCAGCCAGCCAGCCAGCCAGCCTTTAATGTCGAACCCCTTGCGGGGATGTAGACATGTTGCACATCAAAAGATGTTAAAAGTATGAATAGTTAAAAGCACAATTTAAGAAAGTAATGAAAATAAGTTGTGGTAAAAGTTTAAAAGCAGCTGCGCAGAACAACTAGGGACTGGCATGGTCAATATTGCAAACTGTCGTATTGAATTGCTCTGTGGTAGGGAGATGGACACTGTCAGGAGGGAGATGGTTCCAATGGTAGATTGTTCTTGGAAAAAAGGAAAACTTGTAGTAGTCTGTAGTTGCTGTAATTAACCTATAGCTTATGGAATGGCAATGGCGAGCAGGACGGGAGAGGGGAACTAGGTAATTTTCAATGGGAATAGCAATAAGATCATTATGAATGTTATACAGAAGGGATAACCTATTATCAATACAACGTTGATCTAGTCTGCGTAGATTTAGGGAATGTAGCATGTCTGTAACACTAGGGGTACGATAGAAGTCAGCCTTTATCCAACGCGGTGTTGTCTCATATACCACTGGACACATTCATATGGTCTATCAATGTTTGGGTATGGGGCAACCAGATCTCGGAGCCATATTCAAGCTGGGGTCTCACTAGTGTCTGGTAAGCCACGTACTTAAGGGGTTCGGATTTGACCTGGAGGTTTCTACGTAGGAATCCTAATGTTTGGTTTGCTTTCTTAGTTGACCTTTTTATGTGAGTGTCCCACGACAGGTTATTTGAGATATCCACGCCAAGGTATTTGGCTGAGGTGACCTACTCAAGTAGGACTCCATGGAGTTCATATTGACTGGGAATAGGATGTTTCCTTCTGATAACTTGACATTTGTAGGGTTAAAGTCCATGTCCCACTCCAACTCCCACTCTTCTAATCTCTTAAGATCGTTTTGGAGTGTGACCGATTTATTTGCAGATGATAGATAGACTGCAGTATCATCTGCAAAGATACGGACTTTGGAACTGATGTTTTGTGGGAGGTCGTTTAGATAGGCTAGGAAAAGCAGGGGTCCAAGTATGGATCCCTGTGGGACTCCAGAGGAATGGCATCTGAACTAATACCATTAAGGACAACTGACAGGAGTCTATTATCTAGAAAACTCTTAATCCACCTTAATGTTTGACCTCTGACTCCATAGTCATGCATTTTTAGTAGTACTTTCTCGTGATTGACCTTATCGAAAGCCTTACTGAAGTCTAATAGGATGAGATCTATCTGATGCTTATTGTAGAGAGGTAACCAAGTCATTGATTAGCATTACTAATTGGGTCACGCATGACCGTTTTTCTCTAAAACCATGCTGCAAATGGTACAGAATAATGTGATTAGTGAAGTGTTTTACTATCGAGGAGGAAACTAAGTATATGTTCTAGAACCTTGCATAAATCACATGTCAGTGAGATAGGCCTATAGTTGGCGGGGTGTGACTTGTCCCCTTTTTTGTAAATGGGAGCAACAATTGCTGACTTCCACTGGGCCGGCAGTGATCCTTCGTTGAGGGAGGCCATTCCAATGCCATGGGTTAATATAGTTAATATGGTGCGTGTGACCTAAATGTTACTAATGCATTCAATTACTTTTGTACATTCTATGTTTTATTGTGGGGATCTTGACATGTTTTTTGGACAGGCTTAGCAGACTTAAGTCACTAACCAGTACTGAGATGCCTCACTCAATGACACTATATGTGCCCCAAACTAGTATCATACCCGGGACCCTTTGAATCCAAATAAGACACTCTACCACTGTACCACTGGACAATGGACGACACACTAAGTAATTCTCTGAACCATATAACCCATATACATTCGTAGGAACATATATTGCGTCTAACTACTGGTAAATTTCAAGATTATGTGACACTCGGGTGTGTCATTCGTATACGAGTAATGCATATTTACGTTTGTTTACCTGTTAGTCTCGTTTTGGCGAAAGTAGGTCAAAACGGTGCGCACTATATCATAAGCCAAACCGTGTTTCCGTGTATTCCGGCGCTCAGAACGACCATGTTTTATACGACTATAAATAAGGCAAATACAAATAGTAGTTCGATTCAATCGCCCAAATGCATGTACATACGCGGTGGCGACTTTAAATAAATTTACTAGTCAGTATTTCAATTCTAACATGACTAAATACCAATGCAAAATACAATTGGTGCTTGGATTGCCGGAAAGAGCTACCACCTACATATTAAACACCGTAACGTTAAATTTCCTTCTTTGCGTATACAGACAAAATGCAGAGGCATGCTAGAATTATCAATATTTAACCTGGCGTGTGTGTGTTTTTGTCATCGAAAACACTCTACAAGACAATATTGGAGCTATAGATGAGATTAGAAAGGCAGCCCTCCATGAATATGTAGACACCTACTATAATTATGTATTCAATCCCAGTACGCCATTAATCATTGTGGAAGTCGTGATAGCGCAGTGGATGCGCGTTCGCTTCAGATCCGGAGTTCGAGCCCCGCTGGAGCCGTTACGATTGTGCCCTTAGGCAAGGCATTTAAATTCCACGTTACCTCTTCTCTCTCCCTCGTGGCGATGGATTCCATCGAGGTCTCGAGAGTGATTAATATAAGTTGAAAGAACTTGTTTCGCAATCGAGCTAAAATAGATTTGTATAAACTAATACCTTCCTAATTATAGCTTTGAGCAGAATGTTGGTAGCCTAGATACAAACGGCGAGAGATCTATAAAATAATACCTTCCTAATTATAGCTTTGAGCAGAATGTTGGTAGCCTAGATACAAATGGCGAGAGATCGAATACTAAATTGAAGCAAATAACAATTAACACCATATAGAATCCTCAAGAACTACACCTTATATATGTGTGTGTGACACCCGTGGTCCAAGTAGTAGAGGGTCGGATTTCGAATCAGTGGTTCAATACTCGGTCAGGACACGTATACAGTATCCTTAAGCACGCTACCTCACATACATAGCTTAGTACTTGTTAACCGCTTATGTTGGCTAAGTCTACCCAGGAAAACATGTCTCACATGCCAAAAGGAAGAATTAATGAAAAATGGCTAAACACATACATATTTAACAGAACACATATATATAATTATGCTTAATCATTCAGGAGAACGACCCAGTGAATGTCAAATCTGCAAGAAATTCTTTAATAATTCTGGAACGCTGAAGAAACCTGTACTAATTCGTACAAAGGACAGTACATGCTAATATGCACATATGGATGCATGAACAGAACTATGATTTATTCATGCTGGATGGCCTCCCTTTGTAATGTCGGGTCATGCTGGATGGCCTTCCTTGTAATGTCGGATCATGCTGGATGGCCTTCCTTGTAATACCGGATCATGCTGGATGGCCTCCCTTGTAATACCGGATCATGCTGGATGGCCTTCCTTGTAATGTCGGGTCATGCTGGATGGCCTTCCTTGTAATGTCGGATCATGCTGGATGGCCTTCCTTGTAATGTCGGGTCATGCTGGATGGCCTATCTTGTAATGTCGGATCATGCTGGATGGCCTATCTTGTAATGTCGGGTCATGCTGGATGGCCTTCCTTGTAATGTCGGGTCATGCTGGATGGCCTTCCTTGTAATGTCGGATCATGCTGGATGGCCTTCCTTGTAATGTCGGGTCATGCTGGATGGCCTATCTTGTAATGTCGGATCATGCTGGATGGCCTATCTTGTAATGTCGGGTCATGCTGGATTGCCTATCTTGTAATGTCGGGTCATGCTGGATGGCCTTCCTTGTAATGTCGGATCATGCTGGATGGCCTTCCTTGAAATGTCGGGTCATGCTGGATGGCCTTCCTTGTAATGTCGGATCATGCTGGATGGCCTTCCTTGTAATGTCGGATCATGCTTGTAATGTCGGGGCATGCTGGATGGCCTTCCTTGTAATGTAGGGTCATGCTTGGTGACCGTTTTAATGTCGGGTCATGCTAGATGGTACCACTGTAATGTCGAGTCATGCTGGCTGGCCTTCCTTGTAATGCCATGTCATGCTGGATGGTCTATCTTGTAATGTCGGGTAATGCTGGATGGTCTCCCTTTGTAATACCGGATCATGCTGGATGACCTTCCTTGTAATAACGGGTCATGCTGGATGGCCTTCCTTGTAATGTCGGGTCATGCTGGATGGCCTTCCTTGTAATACCGGGTCATGCTGGATGGCCTATCTTGTAATGTCGGGTAATGCTGGATGGTCTCCCTTTGTAATGTCGGGTCATACTGGATGGCCTTCCTTGTAATGTCGGGTCATGCTGGATGTCCTCCCTTTGTAATGACGGGTCATGCTGGATGGCCTCCCTTTGTAATGACGGGTCAAGCTGGATGGCCTCCCTTTGTAATGACGGGTCATGCTGGATGGCCTCCCTTTGTAATACCGGGTCATGCTGGATGGCCTTCCTTGCAATGTCGGGTCATGCTGGATGGCCTTCCTTGTAATGCCGGATCATGCTTGATGGCCTTCCTTGTAATGTCGGGTCATGCTTGTAATGTCGGGGCATGCTGGATGGCCTTCCTTGTAATGTCGGGTCATGCTGGATGGCCTTCCTTGTAATGTCGGATCATGCTTGATGGCCTTCCTTGTAATGTCGGGTCATGCTGGATGGCCTTCCTTGTAATGTCGGATCATGCTGGATGGCCTTCCTTGTAATGTCGGGTCATGCTGGATGGCCTTCCTTGTAATGTCGGATCATGCTGGATGGCCTCCCTTGTAATGTCGGGTCATGCTGGATGGCCTCCCTTTGTAATGTCGGGTCATGCTGGATGGCCTTCCTTGTAATGTCGGATCATGCTGGATGGCCTTCCTTGTAATACCGGGTCATGCTGGATGGCCTATCTTGTAATGTCGGGTAATGCTGGATGGTCTCCCTTTGTAATGTCGGGTCATACTGGATGGCCTTCCTTGTAATGTCGGGTCATGCTGTATGGCCTCCCTTTGTAATGACGGGTCATGCTGGATGGCCTCCCTTTGTAATGACGGGTCATGCTGGATGGCCTCCCTTTGTAATACCGGGTCATGCTGGATGGCCTTCCTTGCAATGTCGGTCATGCTGGATGGCCTTCCTTGTAATGCCGGATCATGCTTGATGGCCTTCCTTGTAATGTCGGGTCATGCTTGTAATGTCGGGGCATGCTGGATGGCCTTCCTTGTAATGTCGGGTCATGCTGGATGCCCTTCCTTGTAATGTCGGATCATGCTTGATGGCCTTACTTGTAATGTCGGGTCATGCTGGATGGCCTTCCTTGTAATGTCGGGTCATGCTGGATGGCCTTCCTTGTAATGTCGGTCATGCTGGATGGCCTTCTTGTAATGTCGGGTCATGCTGGATGGCCTTCCTTGTAATGCCGGTCATGCTGGATGACATCCGTTGTAATGCCGTGTCATGCTGAATGACCTCCGTTGTAATGCCGGGTCATGCTGGATGGTATCCTTGGTAATGCCGGGTCATGCTGGATGACCTCCCTTGTAATACCGGGTCATGATGGATGACCTCTCTTGTAATGTCGGGTCATGCTGGATGGCCTTCCTTGTAATGCCGGGTCATGCTGGATGACATCCTTGTAATGCCGGGTCATGCTGGAAGGCCTTCTTGTAATGTCGGGTCATGCTGGATGGCCTTCCTTGTAATGCCGGGTCATGCTGGATGACATCCGTTCTAATGTCTTGTCATGCTGAATGACCTCCGTTGTACTGTCGGGTCATGCTAGATGGTAGCCCTGGTAATGTCGGGTCATGCTGAATTACCTCCCTTGTAATGTCGGGTCATGATGGATGACCTCTCTTGTAATGTCGGGTCATGCTGGATGGACATCCTTGTAATGTCGGGTCACACACACTCGATCATGAGGCGGATACGTGATACTATATATATTGGAGCATCCGTGATGTCATGGATACGGAGTATACGGTCTAAGTGCATCGTAATGTCGTCATCGGGTCGCTACTACTACATCATGATAACGATAACACGAGAGTACGATAGCGATAATACGATAGCACAATAACGATAGTACGATACAACGATAACACGAGCACAATAACGATAGTACGATACAACGATAACACGAGAGTAAACAAACACACAAAACAAACAACAACAAACACAAACAACAACAAACAAAACCGATAGTACGATACAACGATAACACGAGAGTACGATAGCGATAATACGATATCACAATAACGATAGTACGATACAACGATAACACGAGAGTACGATAGCGATACTACGATATCACAATAACGATAGTACGATACAACGATAACACGAGAGTACGATAGCGATAATACGATATCACAATAACGATAGTACGATACAACGATAACACGAGAGTACGATAGCGACAATACGATAGTACAATAACGATAGGATATTACGATACAACGATAACACGAGAGTACGATAGCGATAATACGATATCACAATAACGATAGTACGATACAACGATAACACGAGAGTACGCAGTGATAATACGATAGCACAATACCGATAGTACGATACAACGATAACACGAGAGTACGCTAGTGATAATACGATAGCACAATACCGATAGTACGATACAACGATAACACGAGAGTACGCTAGCGACAATACGATAGCACAATAACGATAGTACGATACAACGATAACACGAGAGTACGATAGCGATAATACGATAGCACAATAACGATAGTACGATACAACGATAACACGAGGGTACGATAGCGATAATACGATAGCACAATAACGATAGTACGATACAACGATAACACGAGAGTACGATAGCGATAATACGATAGCACAATAACGATAGTACGATACAACGATAACACGAGAGTACGCTAGCGACAATACGATAGCACAATAACGATAGTATGATACAACGATAACACGAGAGTACGCTAGTGATAATACGATAGCACAATACCGATAGTACGATACAACGATAACACGAGAGTACGCTAGCGACAATACGATAACACAATAACGATAGTACGATACAACGATAACACGAGAGTACGATAGCGATAATAGATAGCACAATAACGATAGTACGATACAACGATAACACGAGGGTACGATAGCGATAATACGATAGCACAATAACGATAGTACGATACAACGATAACACGAGAGTACGCTAGTGATAATACGATAGCACAATACCGATAGTACGATACAACGATAACACGAGAGTACGCTAGCGATAATACGATATCACAATAACGATATTACGATACAACGATAACACGAGAGTACGATAGCGATACTACGATATCACAATAACGATAGTACGATACAACGATAACACGAGAGTACGATAGCGATAATACGATATCACAATAACGATAGTACGATACAACGATAACACGAGAGTACGATAGCGACAATACGATAGTACAATAACGATAGGATATTACGATACAACGATAACACGAGAGTACGATAGCGATAATACGATATCACAATAACGATAGTACGATACAACGATAACACGAGAGTACGCAAGTGATAATACGATAGCACAATAACAATAGTACGATACAACGATAACACGAGGGTACGATAGCGATAATACGATAGCACAATACCGATAGTACGATACAACGATAACACGAGAGTACACTAGTGATAATACGATAGTACTATAACGATAGTACGACACAACGATAACACGAGGGTACGATAGCGATAATACGATAGCACAATACCGATAGTACGATACAACGATAACACGAGAGTACGATAGCGATAATACGATATCACAATACCGATAGTACGATACAACGATAACACGAGAGTACGCTAGTGATAATACGATAGTACAATACCGATAGTACGATACAACGATAACACGAGAGTACGCTAGCGACATACGATAGCACAATAACGATAGTACGATACAACGATAACACGAGAGTACGATAGCGATAATACGATAGCACAATAACGATAGTACGATACAACGATAACACGAGGGTACGATAGTGATAATACGATAGCACAATACCGATAGTACGATACAACGATAACACGAGAGTACGCTAGTGATAATACGATAGCACAATAACGATAGTACGATACAACGATAACACGAGAGTACGATAGCGATAATAGATAGCACAATAACGATAGTACGATACAACGATAACACGAGAGTACGCTAGCGACAATACGATAGTACAATAACGATAGTACGATACAACGATAACACGAGAGTACGATAGTGATAATACGATAGTACAATAACGATAGTACGATACAACGATAACACGAGAGTACTATAGAGATAATACGATAGCACAATAACGATAGTACGATACAACGATAACACGAGAGTACGCTAGTGATAATACGATAGTACAATACCGATAGTACGATACAACGATAACACGAGAGTACGCTAGCGACAATACGATAGCACAATAACGATAGTACGATACAACGATAACACGAGGGTACGATAGCGATAATACGATAGCACAATAACGATAGTACGATACAACGATACAACGATAACACGAGGGTACGATAGCGATAATACGATAGCACAATACCGATAGTACGATACAACGATAACACGAGAGTACGCTAGTGATAATACGATAGCACAATAACGATAGTACGATACAACGATAACACGAGAGTACGCTAGTGATAATACGATAGCACAATAACGATAGTACGATACAACGATAACACGAAGGTACGATAGCGATAATACGATAGCACAATACCGATAGTACGATACAACGATAACACGAGAGTACGCTAGTGATAATACGATAGTACAATAACGATTGTACGACACACGATAAAACGAGGTACGATAGTGATAATACGATAGTACAATACCGATAGTACGACACAACGATAAAACGAGGGTACGATAGCGATAATACGATGGCACAATACCGATAGTACGATACAACGATAACACGAGAGTACGATAGCGATAATACGATATCACAATACCGATAGTACGATACAACGATAACACGATAGTACGCTAGTGATAATACGATAGCACAATACCGATAGTACGATACAACGATAACACGAGAGTACGCTAGCGACAATACGATAGCACAATAACGATAGTACGATACAACGATAACACGAGGGTACGATAGCGATAATACGATAGCACAATAACGATAGTACGATACAACGATAACACGAGAGTACGATAGCGATAATACGATAGCACAATAACGATAGTACGATACAACGATAACACGAGAGTACGCTAGTGATAATACGATAACACAATAACGATAGTACGATACAACGATAACACGAGAGTACTATCGTGATAATACGATAACACAATAACGATAGTACGATACAACGATAACACGAGAGTACAATAGTGATAATACGATAACACAATAACGATAGTACGATACAACGATAACACGAGAGTACGATAGCGATAATACGATAGCACAATAACGATAGCACGATACAACGATAACACGAGAGTACGCTAGTGATAATACGATAACGCAATAACGATAGTACGATACAACGATAACACGAGAGTACGATAGCGATAATACGATAGCACAATAACGATAGTACGATACAACGATAACACGAGAGTACGATAGCGACAATACGATAGTACAATAACGATATTACGATACAACGATAACACGAGAGTACGATAGCGATAATACGATAGCACAATAACGATCGTACGATACAACGATAACACGAGAGTACGCTAGTGATAATACGATAGCACATTAACGATAGTACGATACAACGATAACACGAGAGTACGCTAGCGACAATACGATAGCACAATAACGATAGTACGATACAACGATAACACGAGGGTACGATAGCGATAATACGATAGCACAATAACGATAGGATAGTACGATGCAACGATAACACGAGAGTACGATAGCGATAATACGATATCACAATAACGATAGTACGATACAACGATAACACGAGAGTACGATAGCGATAATACGATATCACAATAACGATAGTACGATGCAACGATAACACGAGAGTACGATAGCGATAATACGATAGCACAATAACGATAGTACGATACAACGATAACACGAGGGTACGATAGCGATAATACGATAGCACAATAACGATAGGATATTACGATGCAACGATAACACGAGAGTACGATAGCGATAATAGATAGCACAATAACGATAGTACGATACAACGATAACACGAGAGTACGATAGCGATAATAGATAGCACAATAACGATAGTACGATACAACGATAACACGAGAGTACGATAGCGATAATACGATAGCACAATAACGATAGTGCGATACAACGATAACACGAGAGTACGCTAGCGACAATACGATAGCACAATAACGATAGGATATTACGATACAACGATAACACGAGAGTACGCTAGTGATAATACGATAGCACAATAACGATAGTGCGATACAACGATAACACGAGAATACGATAGCGATAATACGATAGCACAATAACGATAGTACAATACAACGATAACACGAGAATACGATAGCGATAATACGATAGCACAATAACGATAGTACAATACCACCACATCGACTGTATGATACTACGATTATGACAGTACTAGATCACGATATCACGACAGTAAGATGATGAAATCACAATATCATGATATCGCGATATAATAACCTTGTATCGTTATCGTGGCATCGTGCTGTCCGATTAGTATCGACCTGATAGCGATATTACATTGGTCTTAGCGGAACAGCATAGGTGTCCCAGCTGTAGCCGTTACGAGTGCCAAAATACCCAACTTTAATTATGTGTTATGTTTCGTTCGCTATGATCAGATTCTGTGTATACATGTATTACTGACGGTTAGGTATGAAATAAGGTACACAATTTATTTGGATACGAGATTTGTGATATTATCCAAAACATCGCGATATTTTACGATATTGTTGGTGTTTCTCATCTGCGCCATTTGACTTCGTTGTATGTATTGATTGACTGACAAGCAGCGCCTTCATTGATCATTGCCATTGCTTTATTGAAGGGTTCAGAGGTAGACATTTCACTTGATGAAGAGCACATATGCTGGTTATATTTCTTAATAGATGCTGTTAATTTCTTGCTAAATTTACGTAATAGTTTTATGATATGTTAGACTTTCTTGTGTAATACTGTGACAGGTCACACTGGGCACCACTCTGAAAAGATAAATTATATTATCTTGCTAGCAAAATATTTCATTTTCAAATGTGAATGTGCAAGCTTATTACCAACTTTGATAGATTTTAGATCATACGTTTTATGGAAACTAAATATAGAGCAGACCATTTCATGTATGAAAGGAAGCAATCGTAAATTTGAAATCCAATGGAGAGATGTTCTCAATTCCACTAACACTACTAGTGAACATGCCTAGTTTTAACCTATGTTGTTGTTTTAATTAGGAATCCATTCCGTAACACACAAAAAATTCATTCAACATTAATTTGACAATTGTTAAAATCCAAATTCAGTCTCGTTGAACAACGCTTTATTGATGGAATAGTTAGTCTCAAGATTATTTATTAAAAAGCAAACTGTTGTATTATACCAGTTGTGTACACTTGTTGTTTGTGAATATAACTATGTAATATGTACAATTGTTTGAATAAAAAACATCAAAATTCCAAAAAAAAAGAAGATAAATTATGTTTTTCTTATACATGTAACAGTTATGTTTACGGAGTGATTATTATCATGTGGGATGTATACATGTGGTGATTAGAATGCTCGTATGCGATATTAACGGGGCTATGGTGTTGGATGTATACATGTAGTGATTAGAATGCTCGTATGCGATATTAACGGGGCTATGGTGTTGGATGTATACATATGGTGATTAGAGTGCTCGTATGCGATATTAACGGGGCTGTGATGTGGGATGTATACGTATGCGATATTAACGGGGCTATGGTGTTGGATGTATACATATGGTGATTAGAATGCTCGTATGCGATATTAACGGGGCTGTGGTGTGGGATGTATACATGTGGTGATTAGAGTGCTCGTATGCGATATTAACGGGGCTGTGGTGTGGGATGTATACATGTGGTGATTAGAGTGCTCGTATGCGATATTAACGGGGCTGTGGTGTGGGATGTATACATGTGGTGATTAGAGTGCTCGTATGCGATATTAACGGGGCTGTGGTGTGGGATGTATACATGTGGTGATTAGAGTGCTCGTATGCGATATTAACGGGGCTGTGGTGTGGGATGTATACATGTGGTGATTAGAGTGCTCGTATGCGATATTAACGGGGCTGTGGTGTGGGATGTATACATGTGGTGATTAGAGTGCTCGTATGCGATATTAACGGGGCTGTGGTGTGGGATGTATACATGTGGTGATTAGAGTGCTCGTATGCGATATTAACGGGGCTGTGGTGTGGGATGTATACATGTGGTGATTAGAGTGCTCGTATGCGATATTAACGGGGCTGTGGTGTGGGATGTATATATGTGGTGATTAGAATGCTCGTATGCGATATTAACGGGGCTGTGATGTGGGATGTATATATGTGGTGATTAGAGTGCTCGTATGCGATATTAACGGGGCTGTGGTGTGGGATGTATACATGTAGTGATTAGAGTGCTCGTATGCGATATTAACGGGGCTGTGGTGTGGGATGTATACATGTGGTGATTAGAGTGCTCGTATGCGATATTAACGGGGCTGTGGTGTTGGATGTATACATGTAGTGTGTAGTGATTAGAATGCTCGTATGCAATATTAACGGGGCTGTGATGTTGGATGTATACATGTAGTGATTAGAGTGCTCGTATGCGATATTAACGGGGCTATGATGTTGGATGTATACATGTAGTGTGTAGTGATTAGAACGATGCGATATTAACGGGCCGTATGCGATATTAACGGGGCTGTGGTGTTGGATGTATACATGTAGTGATTAGAGTGCTCGTATGCGATATTAACGGGGCTATGATGTTGGATGTATACATGTAGTGTGTAGTGATTAGAATGCTCGTATGCGATATTAACGGGGCTGTGGTGTGGGATGTATACGTATGCGATATTAACGGGCCTGTGATGTGGGATGTATACGTATGCGATATTAACGGGGCTGTGGTGTGGGATGTATACGTATGCGATATTAACGGGGCTGTGGTGTTGGATGTATACATGTAGTGATTAGAGTGCTCGTATGCGATATTAACGGGGCTATGATGTTGGATGTATACATGTAGTGTGTAGTGATTAGAATGCTCGTATGCGATATTAACGGGGCTGTGGTGTGGGATGTATACGTATGCGATATTAACGGGCCTGTGATGTGGGATGTATATATGTGGTGATTAGAATGCTCGTATGCGATATTAACGGGACTGTGATGTTGGATGTATACATGTAGTGATTAGAATGCTCGTATGCGATATTAACGGGGCTGTGATGTGGGATGTATACGTATGCGATATTAACGGGGCTGTGAATGTGTTTTACAAGGACACTGAATACCATTTCCTTTTAGTTTGTTTCTAATTATAGAGAGCTAAGAGTTGATCGATTACCAAATTATTATTGCATTTGGCCTAAGCTAAATAAATATAAGTGTCCTTTTAAAACTTTATTTATTTTACAACGCTTGCCAAGCAAGTTCAAACAACTTACATTAATCACTCGTTGGCGCTGATGAAAGCGTATATGTGGTCTATAGTGTGGGAGGAAACCGGAGTACCCGGAGAAAACCCACCTGTCCGATCTGGCGACCACCGAACCATTTCACATACTTCCCGTAAGTGTCATCTCAGAAACAGTTGTTAATTAAATTAGTTAAATTTATATATTTAGCAAACATAAAACGCTAGTCAGATTTAAGCTGCTAACGAACAAATGTTCTTAACATAGTGCAATTAGTATCCGTAGAGATTCCAGAATTTATACAAAATGCATAAAACAGGAATAAATGGATTTCTTAACACATGCGATCTTGTTATATATTTTTATATGTAACATTGTTGTTCTGGGACAATTGTAGATATTTTATATAATTATGCAGCTATACTCGGTACCTTTCGTTGATTTCACCTGCCGGTTTTGTCTTCTCCAGTTGTCACCTTTCCTTTTTTCTTCACTACTTTACTTTTCGTGCTAGCTACTTTCTTTGTGGCTTTGCTCTTTATATTTTTAGATGCCTTTTTCTTTGTTTGTACTTTACTTTTTCGTTTCGTCTTCTTTGCTATTGCTTCTAGATATACAAACATAATGTGCATATAGTTATGTATGATATCAGTACACAGACGGATCTGTAGTCCAGTGGTAACACGCTGGACTGGTAATCCAGGGATCGCAGGTTCGATCCCCCGTCTGACCCTAATAAAATTAACAGTCTTTCAGATGGGACGTTAAACCGAGGTCTCGTGTCGGTGCTTTACACCGTGCACGTAAAAGAACCAGAGGAGACTCTGTAATTGGTCTCTGTCTGTATCATTGTACTATCCTCCAAAACCTAAAATGACTAATCTCTTCAGGAGGCGTTGCTCATATGGGCAACCGGTAGCGACGATAAATAAACGTAAAATCACACACACACTCTTATAGTTATGTATGAAACAATATATGTATGAAACAATATAGTTATGTATGAAACAATATAGTTATGCATGAAACAATATAGTTATGAATGAAACAATATAGTTATGTGTGAAACAATATAGTTATGAATGAAAACATATAGTTATGTATGAAACAATATAGTTATGAATGAAAACATATAGTTATGTATGAAACAATATAGTTATGAATGAAACAATATAGTTATGAATGAAAACATATATGTATGAAACCACATATGGATGGAACCATATATTTATGTATGAAATCGACATAGGACCAAGACTTTGACAGAAAATAGAGCTTTACCAAAGAGGAACATGCTGCTCATGTGACCAGGAATGGATAGCAGTTTATCTTATATGCCCTAGTGTTTGATAGTTGGTTGAAATATACACGTCTCCTTTCATTAATGCTAGTTGTATCTATATTATGTTTATTGTTCCGGAATATCCCGTTCCCTTTGCATCTTAGGTGCAATTTAGCATGACGTACTTTATTATATTCTTTGTTCCGGAATATCCCGTTCCCTTTGCATGTTATGTGTACATCCAGCGTGCACTACTATATAATGTTCCCTGTTCCGGAATATCTTATATAATGTTCCCTGTTCCGGAATATCCCGTTCCCTTTGCATGTTATGTGTGCATCCAGCGTGCACTACTATATAATGTTCCCTGTTCCGGAATATCCCGTTCCCTTTGCATGTTATGTGTGCATCCAGCGTGCACTACTATATAATGTTCCCTGTTCCGGAATATCTTATATAATGTTCCCTGTTCCGGAATATCCCGTTCCCTTTGCATGTTATGTGTGCATCCAGCGTGCACTACTATATAATGTTCCCTGTTCCGGAATATCCCGTTCCCTTTGCATGTTATGTGTGCATCCAGCGTGCACTACTATATAATGTTCCCTGTTCCGGAATATCCCGTTCCCTTTGCATGTTATGTGTGCATCCAGCGTGCACTACTATATAATGTTCCCTGTTCCGGAATATCCCGTTCCCTTTGCATGTTATGTGTGCATCCAGCGTGCACATACTATATAATGTTCCCTGTTCCGGAATATCCCGTTCCCTTTGCATGTTATGTGTGCATCCAGCGTGCACTACTATATACTGTTCCCTGTTCCGGAATATCCCGTTCCCTTTGCATGTTATGTGTACATCCAGCGTGCACTACTATATAATGTTCACTGTTCCGGAATATCCCGTTCCCTTTGCGCGTTAGACGTACATTCAGCATGACATACTACATGTATATTATATTACTTGTTCCGGAATATCCCGTTCCCTTTGCGCGTTAGACGTACATTCAGCATGACATACTACATGTATATTATATTACTTGTTCCGGAATATCTCGTTTCCATTTGCGCGTTTGACGTACATTCAGCATGACATACTATATTATATTACTTGTTCCGGAATATCTCGTTTCCATTTGCGCGTTTGACGTACATTCAGCATGACATACTATATTATATTACTTGTTCCGGAATATCCCGTTCCCTTTGCGCGTTTGACGTACATTCAGCATGACATACTATATTATATTACTTGTTCCGGAATATCCCGTTCACTTTGCGCGTTTGACGTACATTCAGCATGACATACTATATTATATTACTTGTTCCGGAATATCCCGTTCACTTTGCGCGTTTGACGTACATTCAGCATGACATACTATATTATATTACTTGTTCCGGAATATCTCGTTTCCCTTTGCGCGTTTGACGTACATTCAGCATGACATACTATATTATATTACTTGTTCCGGAATATCCCGTTCCCTTTGCGCGTTGACATACATTCACCATGACATACTATATTATATTACTTGTTCCGGAATATCCCGTTCACTTTGCGCGTTTGACGTACATTCAGCATGACATACTATATTATATTACTTGTTCCGGAATATCTCGTAGGTTTCTCTATTGTTAACAAGCTGATTGTTGAAAGTTGAATCTGCATCTGTGGTTGACACTACCGTGACATTTACTCTTTCGCAAGACTCAACATAACCAATGAATCCTGGTGATTCAAAAGTGACGTATGGGTACGGTTGTCTATTGTTTAAACTGTAGAGACACCGTGGTGACATTGATACAATATCAACCTCGTAACAGAGAGGTAATGAGTTCGAACACCATTAGGAGATAACATTATCAAAATCTAACTAAAGTAACACATTTGTTTCAACATTTATTGACAATTATTGTGCACAACAATGACATAAATCGTATATACTATGCAAGTGTGTTCATTTGTTGTGTTCTGTGCATTGTATATATAGAATGAATGCTATAGAATATGATTTAACTAAACTAACTAAAGCATAATAAATAAACGACATTTCTTTGTTTCAGTACATTACTATTACTATCACGAGCGACTAGCACCATTTGTGATAATAATATCTCTATATGTGCATAAGTGAAATACTATTCGATCATTCACTTAACGAAACAAACTCTTTTTGTGTTTTATGCTGAAAAGTGCTTTTCCCGTAGAAAACGATGCAATCATGCGTTAATTTGCGTTAGAACGTCATAAATGCTGTCACTGGCAGCTGAATCCCGAAACCATTCACGTTGACAATATTCCAAACTGCAGTGGGTGCGAACCATAGATTTAATCAGTTTTCCAATGGTGGTTATAACTTGTGGTCGACCCTTTTGACCAGGAGTATTTTACTATTTGTTTATATGATTCTATCAGCAAATATGTCCGTAGATGGGGGCACAATACATGTCAATGGAGAAAACATGTTTGACAAACTGAATATAAATTTAGTGATATAAAGTGTTTGTAGGCATAGGTCAGTAGGGCGGTCAAAACTCTCTGGTCAAAGTCAACACCGTTTTACATTTCTTTATTACCACATTTATCTTGTACGTTCTAAAGCATGGGAGTAAAACTTGTATAAAACGTTACCTTTAATGTGTTCATAGAACACGAATGCCCAACTTACCGCTTTGTCAGTAAACCTGTTATGGTAATTATGTGATGCAGTAGGGAATAAATGTGTGAAGGTTCAAGTCATAGGAGCAACGGAAATGGAATAAGTGGACGTAAACAGTGCGGTAAACCAAAGCAGGAGGACTTCAATATATTGATCTTCTTAATTTTGTCTAATTACTAAATTTGGCTGTCCGATTAGCGCAGTGGTTAGCGCAGTGGTTTGCGCGCTCGCTTCTCACCAATGCAACCCGGATTCGATACTCGGACCGGGAAATATGTGAGATGGTACAATGGTCGCCAGATCGGACAGGTGGGTTTTCTCCGGATACTCCGGTTTCCTCCCACACGAATGACCACACTTACGCTTTCATCCGCGCCAACGAGAGTGATTAATATAAGTTGTTAGACCTTGCTTAGCAATCGTTGTAAAATAAATAAAGTTTAATTATTAAATTCTATGTCACATATTTTATAACAGGGATATTATAACGGGCACACGTTTGAGTATCAGGCAAACATAATGTCCTTATTAACCAAATATACTCGTCTAAGCTGAATTGCATTATTATATAATGCCTCTAGTCTTTGCGCAATATACATGTATACATTCCTGACAGTTTCCAACTTCCTCAGACAAATATGGATGAAGTTATGGGCGGATTCCATTAATTCGCAGTTACGTCAACATTGTTCAACTATTTACCCCCAAAAAAGGCATTTAGCATCGATAGACTGTGGTGGACTTTTACTGTTAGGTAAAACATCCTATATATTGCATACACCAAACATCGCCTTTGTAGGAATTATTTCCTTTATTTAACATTTTACTTATAAAAGAACCCTAC
This sequence comes from Archivesica marissinica, assembly GCA_014843695.1. Lineage (NCBI taxonomy): Eukaryota > Metazoa > Mollusca > Bivalvia > Venerida > Vesicomyidae > Archivesica > Archivesica marissinica. The sequence goes on along the minus strand of JABXNX010001291.1, from coordinate 4,756 downwards.
TATTACCATTCCGCTACATGCCTGTAAGGAAATCCCGACAATTTTATCGGAGAGAAATAATGATAATACAATTTTAAAGTAAACATTTATTTGTGAGCAGCTTCATATGCCAATATCAGTTTATGGATTTTCCATATGCCCCATTCTATCAAAATAAATTCAATATGTGTATCTAAGATGGTGCATAATAAGAACTTTCTTAAACAATTAATAAATTGTGTTTCCGGTAGTTTCATTCCCAGAAGTAGCAATCCTACTGACCTAGTATTGGAGGGAAACTATCGTAGCTACATGTAGTCGTGTGTGTTTTACGTTTATTTATCGTCGCTACCGGTTGCCCATATGAGCGACGCCTCCTGAAGAGATTAGTCATTTTAGATTGTTGGAGGATAGTGCAATGATACAGACAGATACCCTTCCAGAGTATCCTCTGATTAATTTACGTGCACGGTGTAAAGAACCGACACGAGACCTCGGTTTAACGTCCCATCTGAAAGACTGTTAATTTTATTAGGGTCAGACGGGGGATCGAACCTGCGATCCCTGGACTACATGTAGTCGAACCACACAATAGTATTAAGTATAGGATATAAGCCGAAAACGATCCAATACGTAAAATATTGGACTGTGTGAGGTGCGTAGTAAAATGATCTTACTTAAAACACACACTTTATATTAACAAGATCCTACTAATAAAACTTGTTAATTTCGTACATGTATGCGTAGGATTGAATACAATACTCCAGTCTAAAATTAATAATAATGGACTGCAAGTACAACGGTATGACGTCACGACAGTGCTTTAACAAGTAATAAGCACATTACTAAAACATATACTTACATCTCCCGAAAGTTGACACTTGGAAGATATACCACTAATAGACACAAGCAATACAAACATATACTTACATCTCCCGAAAGTTGACACTTGGAAGATATACCACTAATAGACACAAGCAATACAAACATATACTTACATCTCCCGAAAGTTGACACTTGGAAGATATACCACTAATAGACACAAGCAATACAAACATATACTTACATCTCCCGAAAGTTGACACTTGGAAGATATACCACTAATAGACACAAGCAATACAAACATATACTTACATCTCCCGAAAGTTGACACTTGGAAGATATACCACTAATAGACACAAGCAATACAAACATATACTTACATCTCCCGAAAGTTGACACTTGGCAGATATACCACTAATAGACACAAGCAATACAAACATATACTTACATCTCCCGAAAGTTGACACTTGGAAGATATACCACTAATAGACACAAGCAATACAAACATATACTTACATCTCCCGAAAGTTGACACTTGGAAGATATACCACTAATAGACACAAGCAATACAAACATATACTTACATCTCCCGAAAGTTGACACTTGGCAGATATACCACTAATAGACACAAGCAATACAAACATATACTTACATCTCCCGAAAGTTGACACTTGGAAGATATACCACTAATAGACACAAGCAATACAAACATATACTTACATCTCCCGAAAGTTGACACTTGGAAGATATACCACTAATAGACACAAGCAATACAAACATATACTTACATCTCCCGAAAGTTGACACTTGGAAGATATACCACTAATAGACGTGTACACAAGCAATACAAACATATACTTACATCTCCCGAAAGTTGACACTTGGAAGATATACCACTAATAGACACAAGCAATACAAACATATACTTACATCTCCCGAAAGTTGACACTTGGAAGATATACCACTAATAGACGTGTACACAAGCAATACAAACATATACTTACATCTCCCGAAAGTTGACACTTGGAAGATATACCACTAATAGACACAAGCAATACAAACATATACTTACATCTCCCGAAAGTTGACACTTGGAAGATATACCACTAATAGACACAAGCAATACAAACATATACTTACATCTCCCGAAAGTTGACACTTGGAAGATATACCACTAATAGACACAAGCAATACAAACATATACTTACATCTCCCGAAAGTTGACACTTGGAAGATATACCACTAATAGACGTGTACACAAGCAATACAAACATATACTTACATCTCCCGAAAGTTGACACTTGGAAGATATACCACTAATAGACACAAGCAATACAAACATATACTTACATCTCCCGAAAGTTGACACTTGGAAGATATACCACTAATAGACACAAGCAATACAAACATATACTTACATCTCCCGAAAGTTGACACTTGGAAGATATACCACTAATAGACACAAGCAATACAAACATATACTTACATCTCCCGAAAGTTGACACTTGGAAGATATACCACTAATAGACACAAGCAATACAAACATATACTTACATCTCCCGAAAGTTGACACTTGGAAGATATACCACTAATAGACACAAGCAATACAAACATATACTTACATCTCCCGAAAGTTGACACTTGGAAGATATACCACTAATAGACGTGTACACAAGCAATACAAACATATACTTACATCTCCCGAAAGTTGACACTTGGAAGATATACCACTAATAGACGTGTACACAAGCAATACAAACATATACTTACATCTCCCGAAAGTTGACACTTGGAAGATATACCACTAATAGACACAAGCAATACAAACATATACTTACATCTCCCGAAAGTTGACACTTGGAAGATATACCACTAATAGACACAAGCAATACAAACATATACTTACATCTCCCGAAAGTTGACACTTGGCAGATATACCACTAATAGACGTGTACACAAGCAATACAAACATATACTTACATCTCCCGAAAGTTGACACTTGGAAGATATACCACTAATAGACACAAGCAATACAAACATATACTTACATCTCCCGAAAGTTGACACTTGGAAGATATACCACTAATAGACACAAGCAATACAAACATATACTTACATCTCCCGAAAGTTGACACTTGGAAGATATACCACTAATAGACACAAGCAATACAAACATATACTTACATCTCCCGAAAGTTGACACTTGGAAGATATACCACTAATAGACACAAGCAATACAAACATATACTTACATCTCCCGAAAGTTGACACTTGGAAGATATACCACTAATAGACACAAGCAATACAAACATATACTTACATCTCCCGAAAGTTGACACTTGGAAGATATACCACTAATAGACACAAGCAATACAAACATATACTTACATCTCCCGAAAGTTGACACTTGGAAGATATACCACTAATAGACACAAGCAATACAAACATATACTTACATCTCCCGAAAGTTGACACTTGGCAGATATACCACTAATAGACGTGTACACAAGCAATACAAACATATACTTACATCTCCCGAAAGTTGACACTTGGCAGATATACCACTAATAGACGTGTACACAAGCAATACAAACATATACTTACATCTCCCGAAAGTTGACACTTGGCAGATATACCACTAATAGACACAAGCAATACAAACATATACTTACATCTCCCGAAAGTTGACACTTGGCAGATATACCACTAATAGACACAAGCAATACAAACATATACTTACATCTCCCGAAAGTTGACACTTGGAAGATATACCACTAATAGACACAAGCAATACAAACATATACTTACATCTCCCGAAAGTTGACACTTGGAAGATATACCACTAATAGACACAAGCAATACAAACATATACTTACATCTCCCGAAAGTTGACACTTGGAAGATATACCACTAATAGACACAAGCAATACAAACATATACTTACATCTCCCGAAAGTTGACACTTGGAAGATATACCACTAATAGACACAAGCAATACAAACATACTTACATCTCCCGAAAGTTGACACTTGGAAGATATACCACTAATAGACACAAGCAATACAAACATATACTTACATCTCCCGAAAGTTGACACTTGGAAGATATACCACTAATAGACACAAGCAATACAAACATATACTTACATCTCCCGAAAGTTGACACTTGGAAGATATACCACTAATAGACGTGTACACAAGCAATACAAACATATACTTACATCTCCCGACACTTGGAAGATATACCACTAATAGACACAAGCAATACAAACATATACTTACATCTCCCGACACTTGGCAGATATACCACTAATAGACACAAGCAATACAAACATATACTTACATCTCCCGACACTTGGAAGATATACCACTAATAGACACAAGCAATACAAACATATACTTACATCTCCCTACACTTGACACTTGGAAGATATACCACTAATAGACACAAGCAATACAAACATATACTTACATCTCCCTACACTTGACACTTGGAAGATATACCACTAATAGACACAAGCAATACAAACATATACTTACATCTCCCGACACTTGGAAGATATACCACTAATAGACACAAGCAATACAAACATACACTGAAATAAAAATAAAATGACTTTATCAAGCTGAAGAGAGCTGGTTCTCTAGCTCGACCGGGTTATAGTTTCATTGAGTTCAAATTCATAATCATGTTAGTTACAGTGGGTCGCCACAATTAATTATCATTCACTTAATTATCCACACTTTCCGAACAAAGTGTGGGCCTTATGGTATAGTTTTATTAAATATGCATACTTCATTTCACGCAAGACACGAATACATATCAAAATGAGGAAAATCGTAATTATTACATGCATATTAACCAGGCTAAGGATAGTTATATTCTTGTTAAATACCAATTAGATAATAATTAAGACAAACACAATCCTATGCGGGGGAACATCAGATCCATATGT
>JABXNX010001290.1:0-13125 GCA_014843695.1 Archivesica marissinica | reverse complement strand
CCAGGTGACTGTCACAGAATGACACGAGGGCCCGCTTCTCTCAGGGTCACGGATACCCGGATATTATAGAACACCAGGTGACTGTCACAGAACGACACGAGGGCCCGCTTCTCCCAGGGTCATGGATACCCGGATAAAGTGTATTATAGAACACCAGGTGACTGTCACAGAATGACACGAGGGCCCGTTTCTCCCAGGGTCACGGATACCTGGATATTATAGAACACCAGGTGACTGTCACAGAATGACACGAGGGCCCGCTTCTCTCAGGGTCATGGATACCAGGATATTATAGAACACCAGGTGACTGTCACAGAATGACGCGAGGGCCCGCTTCTCCCAGGGTCACGGATACCTGGATATTATAGAACACCAGGTGACTGTCACAGAATGACGCGAGGGCCCGCTTCTTCCAGGGTCACGGATACCCGGATCAAGTGTATTATAGAACAACAGGTGACTGTCACAGAATGACACGAGGGCCCTCTTCTCCTAGGGTCACGGATACCCGGATCAAGTGTATTATAGAACACCAGGTGACTGTCACAGAATGACACGAGGGCCAGCTTCTCCCAGGGTCACGTATACCCGGATATCATAGAACACCAGGTGACTGTCACAGAATGACACGAGGGCCCGCTTCTCCCAGGGTCATGGATACCCGGATATTATAGAACACCAGGTGACTGTCACAGAATGACACGAGGGCCCGCTTCTCCCAGGGTCACGGATACCCGGATATTAAAGAACACCAGGTGACTGTCACAGAATGACACGAGGGCCAGCTTCTCTCAGGGTCACGGATACCCGGATATTATAGAACACCAGGTGACTGTCACAGAATGACACGAGGGCCCGCTTCTCCCAGGGTCACGGATACCCGGATATTATAGAACACCAGTTGACTGTCACAGAATGACACAGGGCCCGCTTCTCCCATGGTCACGGAACCCGGATATTATAGAACACCAGTTGACTGTCACAGAATGACACGAGGGCCAGCTTCTCCCAGGGTCACGGATACCCGGATCAAGTGTATCATAGAACACCAGGTGACTGTCACAGAATGACACGAGGGCCCGCTTCTCTCAGGGTCACGGATACCCGGATATTATAGAACACCAGGTGACTGTCACAGAATGACACGAAGGCCCGCTTCTCCCAGGGTCACGGATACCCGGATCAAGTGTATCATAGAACACCAGGTGACTGTCACAGAATGACACGAGGGCCCGCTTCTCTCAGGGTCACGGATACCCGGATATTATAGAACACCAGGTGACTGTCACAGAATGACACGAGGGCCCGCTTCTCCCAGGGTCACGGATACCCGGATATTATAGAACACCAGGTGACTGTCACAGAATGACACGAGGGCCCGCTTCTCTCAGGGTCACGGATACCCGGATATTATAGAACACCAGGTGACTGTCACAGAATGACACGAGGGCCCGCTTCTCTCAGGGTCACGGATACCCGGATATTATAGAACACCAGGTGACTGTCACAGAATGACACGAGGGCACGCTTCTCCCAGGGTCACGGATACCCGGATCAAGTGTATCATAGAACACCAGGTGACTGTCACAGAATGACACGAGGGCCCGCTTCTCCCAGGGTCATGGATACCAGGATCAAATGTATCATAGAACACCAGGTGACTGTCACAGAATGACACGAGGGCCCGCTTCTCCCAGGGTCACGGATACCCGGATATCATAGAACACCAGGTGACTGTCACAGAATGACACGAGGGCCCGCTTCTCTCAGGGTCACGGATACCCGGATCAAGTGTATGCATAAAGACTAAGTATATTTACAAATTTTAATATACATCAAACAACACTAGCAACAAAGACACTGAATGGTAGCAGACGTATGTTTGTCCATAGTTTGGCTCTTCACAGATGGTGGCTTAGCTTCCAGTATAGAGTCCGGTCTACGGCTGGTAATGCCGTTAATTTATTTAACAGTTCCGAGATCTAAATAACTGCCGTTTCCACACTCGGTTTGAATTTTTAGGCAATAATGCACCTATATAAACATTGGCACGTATGGCCGTCACAGTGCTATAATGCACACTTCAAAGATTTACAATTCACAAGATTATTAACTATCTGCGTCCTAAGGACCCTGTCCACTGACGGCGGACTCGATGTTGCTCAGCTACCGCTACCCGCTGACACTCTCCAGTCTATGGAGGTCACCAGCTCACGCCGGCAAACTCTCCCAGTCGGCTCGTGCCCCAGCTCGTTATGTTGATCGTTATGAACCGGATCTTCGCCCCTGAGCTACACCTCTCACGGTTCAGGCATGAAGCGACTACAACAATAACAAATATAATACCCTTGTGCGACGTCAATCTACTCTGCTATTATTAACACCTTATATTATAACATTGTGGTACAACAACAAGACAATAGTTACCATAATGCTTGGACATAAATACACACACGTCTATGTAGAATCAATACATATAATAGACATAATGTTCTGAAGCCCATTGGTAAAGAGGCCCCAACTACACAGTAGTTAAAATGGTCACTTTCATTTTGTTACAGTGACCTACTAGGAAGTAGGGTATATGTGTGTGTGTTTTACGTTTATTTAGTGTCGCTACATGTTGCCCATATGAGGGAAGCCTCCTGAAGAGATTGGTCATTTTAGATTTGTGGCGGATAGTGCAATGATACAGAGAGAGACCAATTCCAGAGTCTCCTCTGGTTCTTTTACGTACAGCACCGACACGAGCCATCGGTTTAAAGTCCCATCTGAAAGACTGTTATTTTATTAGGGTCAGACGGGGGATCGAACCTGTGTATATGTCCAATCGCTGTGTCTGTTTTATATGTATGAATTGAATAATTATACTATGAGAGAATTGCATTCATTGGTTGTAGACTAATTATCACCTCAGATAAAGTCAAAGGATTTCGAATGAGGCAATTAATTTTTTCTGGAAGATAGGGTCACGTGTTCGAACCCCGCTCTTGCCGTGTCTCATTTATATGAGAAAGTTGGCAGTTTCTTACAGAGGTTGGTGCACCAAGTACTCCTTAACCGCTGGAGCGTGCCCGGGAAATGTGTTGTTAGGTAAACTGTCCGCCGGCGATGTAGCTCAAATAAGGTGCAAGCCTAAACTGCGAACAAACATGTTTGGAAGATAATGCAAGATAGATCTAACTGACGCTTCAATTCCAGAAACATCCATGGTTCTTTTGCATTCCCGGTGTATTGCACCGATACACGAGACCTCGGTTTAAAGAATAGCACAGATACATGAGACCTCGGTTTAAAGTCCAAACAAAGACTGTTAATATTATATTGATCAAGTGGATAATCGAACCTGTGATCATTCGATTGGCAGCCCAGCTTGTTGCCGGGTCAGATATCTAGTTGCTACCACCGTCTATACCCGATACAACGAACGTGTCCACATTGAATAACTTCGATTAAAATACATTAGGTGAGTTGCAGAGTGCCATCCGCAACAATGAAGGTAGAACTTGTGGCCCGACCATTTTGTTTTTTTAAGTTGTCATGTTTGAAAATAAGAAATAAATTCAGCATATGTTGCGTTGATTGTTGCGATGTTTTTCCTTATATTTACGATACATTTTAATCTGTAAATGACAATAAATGGTTCAAACGTTTTGGTAAACATGTATTAAAGTTTAAAATTATTTATTTTACAACGATTGCGAAGCAAGTGCTAACAACTTATATTAATCACTCTCGTTGGCGCGGGTGAGAGCGTAACTGTGGTCATTCGTGTGGGAGGAACTCGGAGTACCCGGAGAAAACCCACCTGTCCGATATGGCGACCGCCGTACCATCTCACATACTTCCCGGTCCGAGGATCGAACCCGGATTGCATTGGTGAGAAGCGAGCGCGCTAACAACTGCGCTAATCGGACAGCCTAGTTAAACATGTCTTAACGTCGTTTCGCTTCAATCAATGGAACAAAAACGGTACTAATGCACAATGTCGTATTATTGACAATTGCATAAAAAAAGCGTGCGATGTGTGATTTTAAACAACAACTTTACCCAGCAACGTATCGGGGGCAACTACTACTGCCGTTGTTGCTGCTGGTGTTACTGGTAACATTGTCTCTACTACTGCTGCTGCTTCTACTGCTGGTGTTACTGGTAACATTGTCTCTACTACAGCTGCTGCTTCTACTGCTGGTTTTACTGGAGAAGCTGCCATTACTGTTGATGTTGCTGTTACTAGGATTCGAACGTACAACATTTAGAGATACGTGATAAGTCAATAACCTTAGCCACTCGGCCACGGAGACCACACAATACGACCACAGATTGACACAAAACATGCAGTCAATTTATTACCGACAAAGTATTACACACAATATTGAAAACGTTTTATTCTCATAAAAGGGAACTGGACATTCCGTGAGCAGGGAACATGACATAATGGAACTGGGACCTTCCGTGAGCATGGAACAGTATAATAGGGAACTTGACATTCCATGAGCATGGGACATGATATAAGGTAACGTGACATTCCGTGAGCATGGAATATGATATAAAGGAATGTGACATTCCGTGAGCATGGAACATGATATAAAGGAACGTGACATTCCGTGAGCATGGAACATGATATAATGGAACTGGGACATTCCGTGAGCATGGGACATGCTATAAGGGAACGGAACATTCCCTGAGCATGGAACATGATATAAGGGAACGTGACATTCCGTTAGCATGGAACATGATATAAGGGAACGTGACATTCCGTGAGCATGGAACATGATATAATGGAACTGGGACCGTCCGTGAGCATGGGACATGATATACGGGAACGGAATATTCCGTGAGCATGGAACATGATATAAGGGAACGTGACATTCCGTGAGCATGGAACATGATATAATTGAACTGGGACCTTCCGTGAGCATGGAACATGATATACGGGAACGGAACATTCCGTGAGCATGGAACATGATATAAGGGACCGTGACATTCCGTAAGCATGGAACATGATATACGGGAACGGGACATTCCGTGAGCATGGAACATTATATAAGGGAACGGGACATCCCATGAGCATGGAACATGATATAAAGGAACGTGACATTCCGTGAGCATGGACCATTATATACGGGAACGGGACATTCCATGAGCATGGAACATTATATAAGGGAACGTGACATTCCGTGAGCATGGAACATTATATACGTGAACGGGACATTCCGTGAGCATGGAACATTATATAAAGGAACGGGACATTCCGTGAGCATGGAACATGATATAAGGTGAACAGGACATTCCGTGAGCATTGAACATGATATAAGGGAGCGGGACCTTCCATGAGCATGGAACATGATATAAAGGAACGGGACATTCCGGGAGCATTGAACATGATATAAAGGAACGGGACATTCCGTGAGCATTGAACATGATATAATGGAACGGGACATTCCATGAGCATTGAACATGATATAATGGAACGGGACATTCCGTGAGCATTGAACATGATATAATGGAACGGGACATTCCATGAGCATGGAACATGATAAAATGGAACGGGACATTCCGTGAGCATTGAACATGATATAATGGAACGGGACATTCCATGAGCATTGAAAATGATATAAGGGAACGGGACATTCCACGAGCATTGAACATTATATAAGGGAAATACATCAATATAATCTGCATAATCTACATCAATAGAATCCACATAATCTACATCAATATAATCTACATAATCTACATTAATATAATCGACATAATCTACATCAATAAATCTACATAATCTACATCAATACAATCTACATAATCTACATCAATACAATCTACATAATCTACATCAATATAATCTACATAATCAACATCAATACAATCTACATATTCTACATCATTATAATCTACATAATCTACATCAATAGAATCTACATAATTTACATCAATATAATCTACATAATCTACATCAATAGAATCTACATAATCTACATCAATACAATCTACATAATCTACATCAATATAATCTACATAATCTACATCAATAGAATCTACATAATCTACATCAATATAATCTACATCAATATAATCTACATAATCTACATCAATAGAATCCTTCAAATAATGTACCGTGATCGTATAAGTTCCAAAACAAGTCCAAGTTATAAGTGTTTATTTAAATAAATTTCTACGGTGTGCCCAAGCACCATATGGCGCTTTCAATAATCCCAGTTCGTCTCCCTGTAATCTAATTTTATCTCATCTTTTATAGAGAAGCAAGCTTGGACATGTATTCCATAAATTGTCAAGCTACAGATGTTCCAGTAAACATGTTTGGCATAACTGCCACTCAATATATCAATTCGGATATATTGTGTTGGTGCAAACACATGCTTGTACGGAAATAACATGTTAATATTTTGAAATTGTACTGTTTAAACTTAAAACATCAGAGTACATTTCTGATGTAATAGCACACATGTTTGGGAAAACCTTTAATATGCTGATCAGGCATACATGTAAGGGATGTCCACTCCAAGTATACTTGGTTATCTGCCAAATGTATTTGCTTCTCTGAAAAAATAAACAGTTAGTACAGTTCCATGTATAATTGCCTTGTATAACGACCGTATGCAGCATTATTATAAATGGACCAATACTCATGAATGTGTACCATGCTATACAACTAATTTTTGAGGTAATTAATTAACATAATCAACATATAACCCCATTATGTTACAATAGTTTGTTCTCGCATTCCAAAACAAAACACAAATAATTATAATTTTATTGTTGTAAACTTATTTAAAAACAAAGCATTTCAGTGCTGTTTGTATTTCCGCAAACTGATTGTCAACTGTAAATAGTCTAGATGGACGTGACAATAATGGTGCAATACGCCAGCTATCTATACCAGAACATTCTACGACAAGCACTGTCATGTGTAAAGCATAACTTTGATATCAGTCGGCAGTTATTTCACACATGAATGAATATGTACTGGTGCAGAAGATATCAAACCATGTCAAAACATGGTTTATACCCATACACGCCTCTCCTGACACATTCGGTTGCCCATTTGCCCATTCTGCGAATCCATCTGTCTGTCCGTAATGGTACACCCATGGAGAGCTAGCGTCCTTGCGTCGTCCGTCGATCCAGATGTGGGAAGGCGTATATCCCTGGAGAATGACTTTCACATCGCCGAACTTAACTTCACTATCAATATTAATTATGTTACTACCATCAGATTTACACTGCCCCTGTGCATCGGAGTGGGTTGATTCCGTAACGTAGTACTTCACACAAAATCCATGCTGTGTCACATTGTAGTCATCCGGACAGATGCCTTCACAAATGCGATAATCTGTTTCCATTGTGACATGTTTGACAGTGTCCTCATGCGACTCTGTAGTAGTGGATTTATCTACACTGCAGTTTCGGGTGCGATTCCGAGTCCCAAAGTAACCCCATTTAGTGGCGCCACATTCCGTCCACGCGGTCCAGTCTGAACATTTATCAAGATTCTGTATCACCATTCCAATTAATGTCAACAAAGGTTTGTCCATTTTCCGACCCATTTCTACAAGCTTCTGTCCGTCCATTAATGCCACAGACGTGCCCTGACCTTCTGACAAAGGGCCGCATTTTATTCCCCCGTTCATTACACATAATATGCCAACAATTATAATTTGCCTACGATGTAAGACCTCCATCTTAGCTCTCATGTATGTCCGATTGAAAGTTTGCTTAAAAGATATTATAAAAGTTACAAACGATGAGTATATCGCTGCGTTCGATGTCACTTTGCTTTCTCAAAACCGTCACCGTACAAGCGCAACCACCAGTCCCAACTCAAACAGAAACGGTGTGTCTGTGCAAAACTGAATGCGTGATTCCCACGATCGACATCATTATGTTATAGTTATTATTTCTGTAAATTAACTTTCTCGATCAAATATGTTATTGCTTACTTTTTTACAACGACTATGACGCATTTGTGCAAAGATCCAAGCCAAGTTTTCGTCGTTAACTAAGCTTCAATCTATTTCCCAGACGTTATCGTTCAACGACCGCTATTGTACTAGGCACCCGAATGTTTTGTACTAGACAATCGTGAATCATTTATTATTACAGACATAATTTACATACATTCAAAGTACCAAATATTGGCAATTACAACAACAATATTAACACTTAACCTGCCGAATAAATTGGACGGAATGTACAAACAACATAGATCTAGATCAGCCGCGCCGCAACGCCGCTTTTAATCAGGATCTATGTTGTTTGTTATCCAGACAATACAGATTTAGCTCCACTATCCGAATGGCAAACAGCATAGAGCCTGATCAAGAATGTGCCGTCGCCGTCTGATCTGACTCAATAATGCTGTTTGCAAAAGCGACGTTAGTTAAGATTGGCATGATAAGGGTTAAGGCACCATACACATGTCATCCATAGATATCTATTATTGCTACTGTGAGCTGACAAATGGTGGTGAATGTGGCCCTAAAAGGCACCGCCTTCGAAAGAACGGATACAGAACTAGTCACACCGGGGAGAAAGAGGATGCCTCTTCGGATGTCTACATAAGCATCGTAACAGTCAACATAAACTACTTAGAGAAACCAGTTGCCCACATGCCTCAGCGGAGGCGAAAATAAATAAGGCTACAGGAGTGTATCTGTCGTAAGCAAGCAAATGTGTTAGCATCGCGCATGCGTCCCAAATTCGGTCATATTCGTATTAGGTTATGAGATTACGTAATCGAATAGGCGACACTCGGCAATGTACGGAGATCGAATAGGCGACACTCGACAATGTACGGAGATTGAATAGGCGACACTCGGCAATGTACGGCGATCGAATAGCCGACACTCGGCAATGTACGGCGATATCAGCCGATGTTGACCTAGACGGATCTGTAGTCCAGTCGTAACCCGCTGGACTGGTAATCCAGGGATCGCAGGTTCGATCCCCCGTTTGACCCTAATAAAATCAACAGTCTTTCAGATGGGACGTTAAACCGAGGTCTCGGTGCTTTACATCGTGCACGTAAACGTACCAGAAGAGACTCTGGAATGGGGCTCTTGTATGTATCATTGCACTATCCTCCAAAATCTAAAATGACTAATCTCTTCAGGAGGCGTCGCTCATATGGGAAACCGGTAGCGACGATAAATAAACGTAAAACACACAGATGTTGACCATGCAATTGTCAAAAGTGTGGCGTCCGTGGTCTAGTGGTAGAACGTCAGATTTGGAGTCGAAGGTCCCGGGTTCGATACTCGGTCAGGTAGTGTTATTGAGCAAGGCACCTCACACTCATTGCTTAGTACTCGTTAACGGCATATGTCGGCTAAGCCTGCCAAGGAAAACATGCATAGGTCCCCGCAAGGGGTTTGCCATTAATGGAACATACATACAAATTCGAGCAAATTGTCCGTGAACACTGAACACAATTGTACACTCAACAAACTTCCTACAATATTTGGAGCAAATTAATAACAATATAATATCAATATTCTTACTTGATACATTTTATTACAGATTTTTATGCAATGAATTGCTGTATAATCATCTGGAATAAAATGCATTAAATGACAATATGAAACTATTTATATTATATGATTATTAATTGGTCCAACTATTATAGAACACCAGGTGACCGTCACAGAATGACACGAGGGCCAGCTTCTCTCAGGGTCACGGATACCCGGATCAAGTGTATGCATAAAGACTAAGTAGATTTACAAATTTTAATATATATCAAACAACACTAGCAATAAAGACACTGAAAGGTAGGAGACGTATGTTTGTCCATAGTTTGGCTCTTCACAGATGGTGGCTTAGCTTCCGGCATAGAGTCCGGTCTACGGCTGGTAATGCCGTTAATTTATTTAACAGTTCCGAGATCTAAATAACTGCCGTTTCCACACTCGACTTTAACCTTTAGGCTATAATGCACCTGTCACAGGTTGTACTATAGGAGTACAATCGTGTTTTACCGTGAACGGCGTTGCTTAATATATAAAACTGCTTAAACATCGCGCATGCGTTTACCGCCTTTTAAATTCGTGTATCTTCGTTCTTTGTCATATGCAACGGAATTGAATCGGGGATATTCGAAAATCTACGTCGGAGACGGAAATTAGAGATGTTTCCCGGGGCAATTTGCCGTGCACGTGTTTTGTCTCGTGAACACTTGTCAGTCTGTTTGTACGGTGTCCAATCGTTTTGTTTGTTGTATTTGTATGAATGAAAGATTGTATGAACGTGGATGAGAGCTTTGCATGGATTGGGTACTAATATATTTCTTCCCACAACTATACCTCCGTGCTTGGCCACAACCCAGGAGAACTCTTACGAGTAACATGTTAAAGTTATAAAGAGATTATAATACAATAGTCTACCAATTTATATTGAGCAGTTACAGACAGACACTGTGGTAAGTTTTGTATTATATTAACATCGGTTTTCTACAGGTATATGTCTGGTTTTATGAAATGATTGAAATGTTTTATACTTTGTTTTTTATATGCTCTTGTATGTATTTACTTATGTTTTAGGCCTTTTTCCATATACGGAAACTGTGAATAAAGAAATATAACGAACCTACGCCAGAGTGCCTATTTTATATTGGCCCCTGTTACACACCTATTTAAACATTGGCACGTATGGCCATCACATTGCTATAATGCACATAGTTAAGATTGGCAAGTATTGCCCTCACAGTGCTATAATGCACACTTCAAAGATTTACAATTCACAAGATTATTAACTCCCTGCGTCGTAAGGACCCTGTCCACTGACGGCGGACTCGATGCTGCTCAGCTACCGCTACCCGCTGACACTCTCCAGTCTATGGAGGTCACCAGCTCACGCCGGCAAACTCTCCCAGTCGGCTCGTGCTCCAACTCGTTATGTTGATCGTTCTGAACCGGATCTACGCCACTGAGCTACACCTCTCACGGCTCAGGCATGAAGCGACTACAACAATAACAAATATAATACCCTTGTTCTACGTCAATCTACTCGGCTATTATTACCACCTTATATTATAACATTGTGGTACAACAACAAGACAATAGTTACCATATTGCTTGGACATAAATACACACACGTCTATGTAGAATCAATACATATAATAGACAAAATGTTCTGAAGCCCATTGATAAAGAGGCCCCAACTACACAGTAGTTAAAATGGTCACTCTCATTTTGTTACAGAGACCTAATAGGAAGTAGGGTATATGTTTGTGTGTTTTACGTTTATTTATTGTCGCTTGTTGCCCATATGAGCGAAGCCTCCTGAAGAGATTAGTCATTTTAGATTTGTGGCGGATAGTGCAATGATACAGAGAGAGACCAATTCCAGAGTCTCCTCTGGTTCTTTTACGTACAGTACCGACACGAGCCATCGGTTTAAAGTCCCATCTGAAAGACTGTTATTTTATTAGGGTCAGACGGGGGATCGAACCTGTGTATATGTCCAATCGCTGTGTCTGTTTTATATGTATGAATTGATTATACTAAGAGAGAATCGCATTCATTGGTTGTAGACTAATTATCACCTCAGATAAAGTCAAAGGATTTCGAATGAGTCAATTAATTTTTTTTCTGGAAGATAGGGTCACGTGTTCGAGCCCCGCTCTTGCCGTGTCTCATTTATATGAGAAAGTTGGCAGTTTCTTACAGAGGTTGGTGCACCAAGTACTCCTTAACCGCTGGAGCGTGCCCGGGAAAGGTGTTGTTAGGTAAACTGTCCGCCGGCGATGTAGCTCAAATAAGATGCAAGCCTAAACTGCGAACAAACAAACATGTTTGGGGGATAATGCAAGATAGATCTAACTGACGCTTCAATTCCAGAAACATCCATGGTTCTTTTGCATTCCCGGTGTATTGCACCGATACAGGAGACCTCGGTTTAAAGTATAGCACAGATACACGAGACCTCTGTTTAAAGTATACCACAGATACACGAGAACTCGGTTTAAAGTATGGCACCGATACACGAGACCTCGGTCTAAAGTATAGCACAGATACACGAGACCACGGTTTAAAGTATAGCACAGATACACGAGACCTCGGTTTAAAGTATGGCACAGATACACGAGACCTCGGTCTAAAGTATAGCACAGATACACGAGACCACGGTTTAAAGTATAGCGCCGATACACGAGACCTCTGTTTAAAGTATAGCACAGATACACGAGACCTCGGTTTAAAGTATAGCACCGATACAAAAGACCTCGGTTTAAAGTATAGCACCGATACACAATACCTCGGTTTAAAGTATAGCACAGATACATGAGACCTCGGTTTAAAGTATAGCACAGATACACGAGACCTCGGTTTAAAGTATAGCACAGATACACGAGACCTCGGTTTAAAGTATAGCACAGATACACGAGACCTCGGTTTAAAGTATAGCACATATACACGATACCTCGGTTTAAAGTATAGCACAGATACACGAGACCTCGGTTTAAAGTATAGCACATATACACGAGACCTCGGTTTAAAGTATAGCACAGATACACGAGACCTCGGTTTAAAGTATAGCACAGATACACGAGACCTCGGTTTAAAGTATAGCACAGATACACGAGACCTCGGTTTAAAGTATAGCACCGATACACGAGACCTCGGTTTAAAGTATAGCGCAGATACACGAGACCTCGGTTTAAAGTATAGCACAGATACACGAGACCTCGGTTTAAAGCATAGCACCGATACATGAGACCTCGGTTTAAAGTATAGCACCGATACATGAGACCTCGGTTTAAAGTATAGCACCGATACACGAGACCTCGGTTTAAAGTATAGCACAGATACACGAGACCTCGGTTTAAAGCATAGCGCCGATACACGAGACCTCGGTTTAAAGTATAGCACAGATACACGAGACCTCGGTTTAAAGTATAGCACAGATACACGAGACCTCGGTTTAAAGTATAGCATGTGGAAGTCGTGATAGCGCAGTGGATGCGCGTTCGCTCCAGGTGCGAAAGGTCCGGAGTTTGAGCCCCACTGGAGCCGTTACGATTGTGCCCTTAGGCAAGGCATTTAAATTCCACATTGCCTCTTCTCTCTCCCTCGTGGCGATGGATTCCATCAGGATAAACTAAAGTAT
>JABXNX010001289.1:0-13130 GCA_014843695.1 Archivesica marissinica | reverse complement strand
AAAACCAGTAATATCCAAGTGTTTCATTAAAACCAGTAATATCCAAGTGTTTTATTAAAACCAGTAATACCCAAGTGTTTCATTAAAACCAGTAATACCCAAGTGTTTTATTAAAACCAGTAATACCCAAGTGTTTCATTAAAACCAGTAATATCCAAGTGTTTTATTAAAACCAGTAATACCCAAGTATTTCATTAAAACCAGTAATACCCAAGTGTTTTATTAAAACCAGTAATACCCAAGTGTTTTATTAAAACCAGTAATACC
The DNA here is from genome assembly GCA_014843695.1 of Archivesica marissinica. Taxonomy (NCBI): domain Eukaryota; kingdom Metazoa; phylum Mollusca; class Bivalvia; order Venerida; family Vesicomyidae; genus Archivesica; species Archivesica marissinica. The sequence continues at coordinate 12,863 of JABXNX010001289.1, read as the reverse complement.
CAAGTGTTTTATTAAAACCAGTAATATCCAAGAGTTTCATTAAAACCAGTAATATCCAAGAGTTTCATTAAAACCAGTAATACCCAAGTGTTTTATTAAAACCAGTAATACCCAAGTGTTTTATTAAAACCAGTAGCCTAATACCCAAGTGTTTTATTAAAACCAGTAATATCCAAGTGTTTTATTAAAACCAGTAATACCCAAGTGTTTCATTAAAACCAGTAATACCCAAGTGTTTTATTAAAACCAGTAATACCCAAGTGTTTCAGTAAAACCAGTAATACCCAAGTGTTTCATTAAAACCAGTAATACCCAAGTGTTTTATTAAAACCAGTAATATCCAAGTGTTTCATTAAAACCAGTAATATCCAAGTGTTTTATTAAAACCAGTAATACCCAAGTATTTCATTAAAACCAGTAATACCCAAGTGTTTTATTAAAACCAGTAATATCCAAGTGTTTCATTAAAACCAGTAATATCCAAGTGTTTTATTAAAACCAGTAATACCCAAGTATTTCATTAAAACCAGTAATACCCAAGTGTTTCAGTAAAACCAGTAATACCCAAGTATTTCATTAAAACCAGTAATATCCGAGTGTTTCAGTAAAACCAGTAATACCCAAGTATTTCATTAAAACCAGTAATACCCAAGTGTTTTATTAAAACCAGTAATATCCAAGTGTTTCATTAAAACCAGTAATATCCAAGTGTTTTATTAAAACCAGTAATACCCAAGTATTTCATTAAAACCAGTAATACCCAAGTATTTCATTAAAACCAGTAATATCCAAGTGTTTCAGTAAAACCAGTAATACCCAAGTGTTTTATTAAAACCAGTAATATCCAAGTGTTTCATTAAAACCAGTAATACCCAAGTATTTCATTAAAACCAGTAATACCCAAGTGTTTCAGTAAAACCAGTAATACCCAAGTATTTCATTAAAACCAGTAATACCCAAGTGTTTCAGTAAAACCAGTAATATCCAAGTATTTCATTAAAACCAGTAATATCCAAGTGTTTTATTAAAACCAGTAATATCCAAGTGTTTTATTAAAACCAGTAATACCTAAGTGTTTCAGTAAAACCAGTAATACCCAAGTATTTCATTAAAACCAGTAATATCCGAGTGTTTCAGTAAAACCAGTAATACCCAAGTATTTCATTAAAACCAGTAATACCCAAGTGTTTTATTAAAACCAGTAATATCCAAGTGTTTCATTAAAACCAGTAATATCCAAGTGTTTTATTAAAACCAGTAATATCCAAGGTTTCATTAAAACCAGTAATACCCAAGTGTTTTATTAAAACCAGTAATACCCAAGTGTTTTATTAAAACCAGAGTAATACCCAAGTGTTTTATTAAAACCAGTAATATCCAAGTGTTTTATTAAAACCAGTAATACCCAAGTGTTTCATTAAAACCAGTAATACCCAAGTGTTTCATTAAAACCAGTAATACCCAAGTGTTTCATTAAAACCAGTAATACCCAAGTGTTTTATTAAAACCAGTAATATCCAAGTGTTTCATTAAAACCAGTAATATCCAAGTGTTTTATTAAAACCAGTAATACCAAGTTTTCATTAAAACCAGTAATACCCAAGTGTTTTATTAAAACCAGTAATATCCAAGTGTTTCATTAAAACCAGTAATATCCAAGTGTTTTATTAAAACCAGTAATACCCAAGTATTTCATTAAAACCAGTAATACCCAAGTGTTTCAGTAAAACCAGTAATACCCAAGTATTTCATTAAAACCAGTAATATCCGAGTGTTTCAGTAAAACCAGTAATACCCAAGTATTTCATTAAAACCAGTAATACCCAAGTGTTTTATTAAAACCAGTAATATCCAAGTGTTTCATTAAAACCAGTAATATCCAAGTGTTTTATTAAAACCAGTAATACCCAAGTATTTCATTAAAACCAGTAATACCCAAGTGTTCATTAAAACCAGTAATATCCAAGTGTTTCAGTAAAACCAGTAATACCCAGTGTTTTATTAAAACCAGTAATATCCAAGTGTTTCATTAAAACCAGTAATACCCAAGTATTTCATTAAAACCAGTAATACCCAAGTGTTTCAGTAAACCAGTAATACCCAAGTATTTCATTAAAACCAGTAATACCCAAGTGTTTCATTAAAACCAGTAATATCCAAGTATTTCATTAAAACGTAATTCCAAGTGTTTTTAAACCAGTAATATCCAAGTGTTTTATTAAAACCAGTAATACCTAAGTGTTTCAGTAAAACCAGTAATACCCAAGTATTTCATTAAAACCAGTAATATCCGAGTGTTTCAGTAAAACCAGTAATACCCAAGTATTTCATTAAAACCAGTAATACACAAGTGTTTTATTAAAACCAGTAATATCCAAGAGTTTCATTAAAACCAGTAATATCCAAGTGTTTTATTAAAACCAGTAATACCCAAGTATTTCATTAAAACCAGTAATACCCAAGTGTTTTATTAAAACCAGTAATATCCAAGTGTTTCATTAAAACCAGTAATATCCAAGTGTTTTATTAAAACCAGTAATACCCAAGTGTTTCATTAAAACCAGTAATACCCAAGTGTTTTATTAAAACCAGTAATACCCAAGTGTTTTATTAAAACCAGTAATATCCAAGAGTTTCATTAAAACCAGTAATATCCAAGAGTTTCATTAAAACCAGTAATACCCAAGTGTTTTATTAAAACCAGTAATACCCAAGTGTTTTATTAAAACCAGTAGCCTAATACCCAAGTGTTTTATTAAAACCAGTAATATCCAAGTGTTTTATTAAAACCAGTAATACCCAAGTGTTTCATTAAAACCAGTAATACCCAAGTGTTTTATTAAAACCAGTAATACCCAAGTGTTTTATTAAAACCAGTAATATCCAAGTGTTTTATTAAAACCAGTAATACCCAAGTGTTTCCTTAAAACCAGTAACACCCAAGTGTTTCCTTAAAACCAGTAATACCCAAGTGTTTCCTTAAAACCAGTAATATCCAAGTGTTTTATTAAAACCAGTAATACCCAAGTGTTTCCTTAAAACCAGTAATACCCAAGTGTTTCCTTAAAACCAGTAATACCCAAGTGTTTCCTTAAAACCAGTAATATCCAAGTGTTTTATTAAAACCAGTAATATCCAAGTGTTTTATTAAAACCAGTAATATCCAAGTGTTTCATTAAAACCAGTAATATCCAAGTGTTTCATTAAAACCAGTAATATCCAAGTGTTTTATTAAAACCAGTAATATACAAGTGTTTTATTAAAACCAGTAATATCCAAGTGTTTCAGTAAAACCAGTAATATCCGAGTGTTTCAGTAAAACCAGTAATACCCAAGTATTTCATTAAAACCAGTAATACCCAAGTGTTTTATTAAAACCAGTAATATCCAAGTGTTTCATTAAAACCAGTAATATCCAAGTGTTTTATTAAAACCAGTAATACCCAAGTATTTCATTAAAACCAGTAATACCCAAGTATTTCATTAAAACCAGTAATATCCAAGTGTTTCAGTAAAACCAGTAATACCCAAGTGTTTTATTAAAACCAGTAATATCCAAGTGTTTCATTAAAACCAGTAATACCCAAGTATTTCATTAAAACCAGTAATACCCAAGTGTTTCAGTAAAACCAGTAATACCCAAGTATTTCATTAAAACCAGTAATACCCGAGTGTTTCAGTAAAACCAGTAATATCCAAGTATTTCATTAAAACCAGTAATATCCAAGTGTTTTATTAAAACCAGTAATATCCAAGTGTTTCATTAAAACCAGTAATATCCAAGTGTTTTATTAAAACCAGTAATACACAAGTATTTCATTAAAACCAGTAATACCCAAGTATTTCATTAAAACCAGTAATATCCAAGTGTTTCAGTAAAACCAGTAATACCCAAGTGTTTTATTAAAACCAGTAATATCCAAGTGTTTCATTAAAACCAGTAATACCCAAGTATTTCATTAAAACCAGTAATACCCAAGTGTTTCAGTAAAACCAGTAATACCCAAGTATTTCATTAAAACCAGTAATACCCAAGTGTTTCAGTAAAACCAGTAATATCCAAGTATTTCATTAAAACCAGTAATATCCAAGTGTTTTATTAAAACCAGTAATATCCAAGTGTTTTATTAAAACCAGTAATACCTAAGTGTTTCAGTAAAACCAGTAATACCCAAGTATTTCATTAAAACCAGTAATATCCGAGTGTTTCAGTAAAACCAGTAATACCCAAGTATTTCATTAAAACCAGTAATACCAAGTGTTTTATTAAAACCAGTAATATCCAAGTGTTTCATTAAAACCAGTAATATCCAAGTGTTTTATTAAAACCAGTAATACCCAAGTGTTTCATTAAAACCAGTAATACCCAAGTATTTCATTAAAACCAGTAATACCCAAGTGTTTTATTAAAACCAGTAATATCCAAGTGTTTCATTAAAACCAGTAATATCCAAGTGTTTTATTAAAACCAGTAATACCCAAGTATTTCATTAAAACCAGTAATACCCAAGTGTTTTATTAAAACCAGTAATATCCAAGTGTTTCATTAAAACCAGTAATATCCAAGTGTTTTATTAAAACCAGTAATACCCAAGTATTTCATTAAAACCAGTAATACCCAAGTGTTTTATTAAAACCAGTAATACCCAAGTGTTTTATTAAAACCAGTAATACCCAAGTGTTTTATTAAAACCAGTAATATCCAAGAGTTTCATTAAAACCAGTAATATCCAAGAGTTTCATTAAAACCAGTAATACCCAAGTGTTTTATTAAAACCAGTAATACCCAAGTGTTTTATTAAAACCAGTAGCCTAATACCCAAGTGTTTTATTAAAACCAGTAATATCCAAGTGTTTTATTAAAACCAGTAATACCCAAGTGTTTTATTAAAACCAGTAATACCCAAGTGTTTTATTAAAACCAGTAATACCCAAGTGTTTTATTAAAACCAGTAATATCCAAGTGTTTTATTAAAACCAGTAATACCCAAGTGTTTCCTTAAAACCAGTAACACCCAAGTGTTTCCTTAAAACCAGTAATACCCAAGTGTTTCCTTAAAACCAGTAATATCCAAGTGTTTTATTAAAACCAGTAATACCCAAGTGTTTCCTTAAAACCAGTAATACCCAAGTGTTTCCTTAAAACCAGTAATACCCAAGTGTTTCATTAAAACCAGTAATATCCAAGTGTTTTATTAAAACCAGTAATATCCAAGTGTTTTATTAAAACCAGTAATATCCAAGTGTTTCATTAAAACCAGTAATATCCAAGTGTTTCATTAAAACCAGTAATATCCAAGTGTTTTATTAAAACCAGTAATATACAAGTGTTTTATTAAAACCAGTAATATCCAAGTGTTTCAGTAAAACCAGTAATATCCGAGTGTTTCAGTAAAACCAGTAATACCCAAGTATTTCATTAAAACCAGTAATACCCAAGTGTTTTATTAAAACCAGTAATATCCAAGTGTTTCATTAAAACCAGTAATATCCAAGTGTTTTATTAAAACCAGTAATACCCAAGTATTTCATTAAAACCAGTAATACCCAAGTGTTTCATTAAAACCAGTAATACCCAAGTATTTCATTAAAACCAGTAATATCCAAGTGTTTCAGTAAAACCAGTAATACCCAAGTGTTTTATTAAAACCAGTAATATCCAAGTGTTTCATTAAAACCAGTAATACCCAAGTATTTCATTAAAACCAGTAATACCCAAGTGTTTCATTAAAACCAGTAATACCCAAGTATTTCATTAAAACCAGTAATACCCAAGTGTTTCATAAAACCAGTAATACCAAGTATTTCATTAAAACCAGTAATATCCAAGTGTTTTATTAAAACCAGTAATATCCAAGTGTTTCATTAAAACCAGTAATACCCAAGTGTTTCATTAAAACCAGTAATACCCAAGTGTTTCATTAAAACCAGTAATACCCAAGTGTTTCATTAAAACCAGTAATATCCAAGTGTTTCATTAAAACCAGTAATACCCAAGTGTTTCATTAAAACCAGTAATACCCAAGTGTTTTATTAAAACCAGTAATACCCAAGTGTTTCATTAAAACCAGTAATACCCAAGTGTTTTATTAAAACCAGTAATACCCAAGTGTTTCATTAAAACCAGTAATACCCAAGTGTTTTATTAAAACCAGTAATACCCAAGTGTTTTATTAAAACCAGTAATATCCAAGTGTTTTATTAAAACCAGTAATACCCAAGTGTTTCATTAAAACCAGTAATACCCAAGTGTTTTATTAAAACCAGTAATACCCAAGTGTTTCATTAAAACCAGTAATACCCAAGTGTTTCATTAAAACCAGTAATACCCAAGTGTTTTATTAAAACCAGTAATATCCAAGTGTTTCATTAAAACCAGTAATATCCAAGTGTTTTATTAAAACCAGTAATACCCAAGTATTTCATTAAAACCAGTAATACCCAAGTGTTTTATTAAAACCAGTAATATCCAAGTGTTTCATTAAAACCAGTAATATCCAAGTGTTTTATTAAAACCAGTAATACCCAAGTATTTCATTAAAACCAGTAATACCCAAGTGTTTCAGTAAAACCAGTAATACCCAAGTATTTCATTAAAACCAGTAATATCCAGTGTTTCATTAAAACCAGTAATACCCAAGTATTTCATTAAAACCAGTAATACCCAAGTGTTTTATTAAAACCAGTAATACCCAAGTGTTTCATTAAAACCAGTAATATCCAAGTGTTTTATTAAAACCAGTAATACCCAAGTATTTCATTAAAACCAGTAATACCCAAGTGTTTCAGTAAAACCAGTAATACCCAAGTATTTCATTAAAACCAGTAATACCCAAGTGTTTCAGTAAAACCAGTAATACCCAAGTATTTCATTAAAACCAGTAATATCCAAGTGTTTTATTAAAACCAGTAATATCCAAGTGTTTCATTAAAACCAGTAATATCCAAGTGTTTTATTAAAACCAGTAATACCCAAGTATTTCATTAAAACCAGTAATACCCAAGTATTTCATTAAAACCAGTAATATCCAAGTGTTTCAGTAAAACCAGTAATACCCAAGTGTTTTATTAAAACCAGTAATATCCAAGTGTTTCATTAAAACCAGTAATACCCAAGTATTTCATTAAAACCAGTAATACCCAAGTGTTTCAGTAAAACCAGTAATACCCAAGTATTTCATTAAAACCAGTAATACCCAAGTGTTTCAGTAAAACCAGTAATATCCAAGTATTTCATTAAAACCAGTAATATCCAAGTGTTTTATTAAAACCAGTAATATCCAAGTGTTTTATTAAAACCAGTAATACCTAAGTGTTTCAGTAAAACCAGTAATACCCAAGTATTTCATTAAAACCAGTAATATCCGAGTGTTTCAGTAAAACCAGTAATACCCAAGTATTTCATTAAAACCAGTAATACCCAAGTGTTTTATTAAAACCAGTAATATCCAAGTGTTTCATTAAAACCAGTAATATCCAAGTGTTTTATTAAAACCAGTAATACCCAAGTATTTCATTAAAACCAGTAATACCCAAGTGTTTTATTAAAACCAGTAATATCCAAGTGTTTCATTAAAACCAGTAATATCCAAGTGTTTTATTAAAACCAGTAATACCCAAGTATTTCATTAAAACCAGTAATACCCAAGTGTTTTATTAAAACCAGTAATACCCAAGTGTTTTATTAAAACCAGTAATACCCAAGTGTTTTATTAAAACCAGTAATATCCAAGAGTTTCATTAAAACCAGTAATATCCAAGAGTTTCATTAAAACCAGTAATACCCAAGTGTTTTATTAAAACCAGTAATACCCAAGTGTTTTATTAAAACCAGTAGCCTAATACCCAAGTGTTTTATTAAAACCAGTAATATCCAAGTGTTTTATTAAAACCAGTAATACCCAAGTGTTTCATTAAAACCAGTAATACCCAAGTGTTTTATTAAAACCAGTAATACCCAAGTGTTTTATTAAAACCAGTAATATCCAAGTGTTTTATTAAAACCAGTAATACCCAAGTGTTTCATTAAAACCAGTAATACCCAAGTGTTTCATTAAAACCAGTAATACCCAAGTGTTTCATTAAAACCAGTAATACCCAAGTGTTTTATTAAAACCAGTAATATCCAAGTGTTTCATTAAAACCAGTAATATCCAAGTGTTTATTAAAACCAGTAATACCCAAGTATTTCATTAAAACCAGTAATACCCAAGTGTTTTATTAAAACCAGTAATATCCAAGTGTTTCATTAAAACCAGTAATATCCAAGTGTTTTATTAAAACCAGTAATACCCAAGTATTTCATTAAAACCAGTAATACCCAAGTGTTTCAGTAAAACCAGTAATACCCAAGTATTTCATTAAAACCAGTAATATCCGAGTGTTTCAGTAAAACCAGTAATACCCAAGTATTTCATTAAAACCAGTAATACCCAAGTGTTTTATTAAAACCAGTAATATCCAAGTGTTTCATTAAAACCAGTAATATCCAAGTGTTTTATTAAAACCAGTAATACCCAAGTATTTCATTAAAACCAGTAATACCCAAGTATTTCATTAAAACCAGTAATATCCAAGTGTTTCAGTAAAACCAGTAATACCCAAGTGTTTTATTAAAACCAGTAATATCCAAGTGTTTCATTAAAACCAGTAATACCCAAGTATTTCATTAAAACCAGTAATACCCAAGTGTTTCAGTAAAACCAGTAATACCCAAGTATTTCATTAAAACCAGTAATACCCAAGTGTTTCAGTAAAACCAGTAATATCCAAGTATTTCATTAAAACCAGTAATATCCAAGTGTTTTATTAAAACCAGTAATATCCAAGTGTTTTATTAAAACCAGTAATACCTAAGTGTTTCAGTAAAACCAGTAATACCCAAGTATTTCATTAAAACCAGTAATATCCGAGTGTTTCAGTAAAACCAGTAATACCCAAGTATTTCATTAAAACCAGTAATACCCAAGTGTTTTATTAAAACCAGTAATATCCAAGTGTTTCATTAAAACCAGTAATATCCAAGTGTTTTATTAAAACCAGTAATACCCAAGTATTTCATTAAAACCAGTAATACCCAAGTGTTTTATTAAAACCAGTAATATCCAAGTGTTTCATTAAAACCAGTAATATCCAAGTGTTTTATTAAAACCAGTAATACCCAAGTATTTCATTAAAACCAGTAATACCCAAGTGTTTTATTAAAACCAGTAATACCCAAGTGTTTTATTAAAACCAGTAATACCCAAGTGTTTTATTAAAACCAGTAATATCCAAGAGTTTCATTAAAACCAGTAATATCCAAGAGTTTCATTAAAACCAGTAATACCCAAGTGTTTTATTAAAACCAGTAATACCCAAGTGTTTTATTAAAACCAGTAGCCTAATACCCAAGTGTTTTATTAAAACCAGTAATATCCAAGTGTTTTATTAAAACCAGTAATACCCAAGTGTTTCATTAAAACCAGTAATACCCAAGTGTTTTATTAAAACCAGTAATACCCAAGTGTTTTATTAAAACCAGTAATATCCAAGTGTTTTATTAAAACCAGTAATACCCAAGTGTTTCCTTAAAACCAGTAACACCCAAGTGTTTCCTTAAAACCAGTAATACCCAAGTGTTTCCTTAAAACCAGTAATATCCAAGTGTTTTATTAAAACCAGTAATACCCAAGTGTTTCCTTAAAACCAGTAATACCCAAGTGTTTCCTTAAAACCAGTAATATCCAAGTGTTTTATTAAAACCAGTAATATCCAAGTGTTTTATTAAAACCAGTAATATCCAAGTGTTTCATTAAAACCAGTAATATCCAAGTGTTTCATTAAAACCAGTAATATCCAAGTGTTTTATTAAAACCAGTAATATCCAAGTGTTTTATTAAAACCAGTAATATCCAAGTGTTTCAGTAAAACCAGTAATATCCGAGTGTTTCAGTAAAACCAGTAATACCCAAGTATTTCATTAAAACCAGTAATACCCAAGTGTTTTATTAAAACCAGTAATATCCAAGTGTTTCATTAAAACCAGTAATATCCAAGTGTTTTATTAAAACCAGTAATACCCAAGTGTTTCATTAAAACCAGTAATACCCAAGTATTTCATTAAAACCAGTAATATCCAAGTGTTTCAGTAAAACCAGTAATACCCAAGTGTTTTATTAAAACCAGTAATATCCAAGTGTTTCATTAAAACCAGTAATACCCAAGTATTTCATTAAAACCAGTAATACCCAAGTGTTTCAGTAAAACCAGTAATACCCAAGTATTTCATTAAAACCAGTAATACCCAAGTGTTTCAGTAAAACCAGTAATATCCAAGTATTTCATTAAAACCAGTAATATCCAAGTGTTTTATTAAAACCAGTAATATCCAAGTGTTTTATTAAAACCAGTAATACCCAAGTATTTCATTAAAACCAGTAATACCCAAGTGTTTCAGTAAAACCAGTAATACCCAAGTATTTCATTAAAACCAGTAATATCCGAGTGTTTCAGTAAAACCAGTAATACCCAAGTATTTCATTAAAACCAGTAATACCCAAGTGTTTTATTAAAACCAGTAATATCCAAGTGTTTCATTAAAACCAGTAATATCCAAGTGTTTTATTAAAACCAGTAATACCCAAGTATTTCATTAAAACCAGTAATACCCAAGTATTTCATTAAAACCAGTAATATCCAAGTGTTTCAGTAAAACCAGTAATACCCAAGTGTTTTATTAAAACCAGTAATATCCAAGTGTTTCATTAAAACCAGTAATACCCAAGTATTTCATTAAAACCAGTAATACCCAAGTGTTTCAGTAAAACCAGTAATACCCAAGTATTTCATTAAAACCAGTAATACCCAAGTGTTTCAGTAAAACCAGTAATATCCAAGTATTTCATTAAAACCAGTAATATCCAAGTGTTTTATTAAAACCAGTAATATCCAAGTGTTTTATTAAAACCAGTAATATCCAAGTGTTTCCTTAAAACCAGTAATACCCAAGTATTTCAGTAAAACCAGTAATACCCAAGTGTTTTATTAAAACCAGTAATATCCAAGTGTTTTATTAAAACCAGTAATATCCAAGTGTTTTATTAAAACCAGTAATATCCAAGTGTTTCCTTAAAACCAGTAATATCCAAGTGTTTTATTAAAACCAGTAATACCCAAGTATTTCATTAAAACCAGTAATACCCGAGTGTTTCCTTAAAACCAGTAATACCCAAGTGTTTCCTTAAAACCAGTAATATCCAAGTGTTTTATTAAAACCAGTAATACCCAAGTATTTCATTAAAACAAGTAATACCCGAGTGTTTCCTTAAAACCAGTAATACCCAAGTGTTTCCTTAAAACCAGTAATACCCAAGTGTTTCCTTAAAACCAGTAATATCCAAGTGTTTTATTAAAACCAGTAATACCCAAGTGTTTTATTAAAACCAGTAATACCCAAGTGTTTCCTTAAAACCAGTAATACCCAAGTGTTTCATTAAAACCAGTAATACCCAAGTGTTTCCTTAAAACCAGTAATATCCAAGTGTTTCATTAAAACCAGTAATATCCAAGTGTTTCATTAAAACCAGTAATATCCAAGTGTTTCATTAAAACCAGTAATACCCAAGTGTTTTATTAAAACCAGTAATATCCAAGTGTTTTATTAAAACCAGTAATATCCAAGTGTTTCATTAAAACCAGTAATATCCAAGTGTTTTATTAAAACCAGTAATATCCAAGTGTTTCAGTAAAACCAGTAATACCCAAGTATTTCATTAAAACCAGTAATACCCAAGTGTTTTATTAAAACCAGTAATACCCAAGTATTTCATTAAAACCAGTAATACCCAAGTGTTTTATTAAAACCAGTAATATCCAAGTGTTTCATTAAAACCAGTAATACCCAAGTGTTTTATTAAAACCAGTAATATCCAAGTGTTTCATTAAAACCAGTAATATCCAAGTGTTTTATTAAAACCAGTAATATCCAAGTGTTTCAGTAAAACCAGTAATACCCAAGTGTTTTATTAAAACCAGTAATATCCAAGTGTTTTATTAAAACCAGTAATACCCAAGTATTTCATTAAAACCAGTAATACCCAAGTGTTTTATTAAAACCAGTAATACCCAAGTATTTCATTAAAACCAGTAATACCCAAGTGTTTTATTAAAACCAGTAATATCCAAGTGTTTCATTAAAACCAGTAATACCCAAGTGTTTTATTAAAACCAGTAATATCCAAGTGTTTCATTAAAACCAGTAATATCCAAGTGTTTTATTAAAACCAGTAATATCCAAGTGTTTCAGTAAAACCAGTAATACCCAAGTGTTTTATTAAAACCAGTAATATCCAAGTGTTTTATTAAAACCAGTAATACCCAAGTATTTCATTAAAACCAGTAATACCCAAGTGTTTTATTAAAACCAGTAATACCCAAGTATTTCATTAAAACCAGTAATACCCAAGTGTTTTATTAACGAAATCCAACTAAAGGGCCTGTCACGTCAACGTTCTCAATTTTCGAGCATTCTCAGCTGATCTGGACACATCTGGCGCATGAGTAGAGCATGATTAATGCACGAAAAATGTGTACCAGCGATATAAAGTAACGCACCAGGACAATTATGAAATTTAATGAGGTGTTGCCGCTGACGTGTCTAACTGGCGCGCGACGAACGATTAGGCAGCGTTAGACCAGCGTCAAAGGAGCGTGTTCAGTGCATGAGCGTTCATTTGACGTTATTCACACACTGCATGCCCTAGGGGTGCGCTATGGGTGCGTTCAGATACGCTGATAGATCGCCAGTGAGCCTCGTTCACTGAACAACAAACGATTGTGAACGATTAATAACGCTAGGATAACGAGTGGATAACGATAGCCGA
>JABXNX010001288.1:0-13137 GCA_014843695.1 Archivesica marissinica | reverse complement strand
ATTACAGTTTATTGTATTTTTGGTTGTGGTAGCCCCAGTATCACAGGTTATTGTATTGGGTGTACCCCAGTAGTACAGGTTATTGTATTTTGGGGTGTGGTAGCCCCAGTATTACAGGTTATTGTAATTTGGGGTGTGGTAGCCCCAGTATTACAGGTTATTGTATTTTGGGGTGTGGTAGCCCCAGTAATACAGGTTATTGTATTGTGGTGTGTGGTAGCCCCAGTATTACAGGTTATTGTATTTTTGGGTGTAGTAGCCCCAGTATTACAGGTTATTGTATTTTTGGGTGTGGTAGCCCCAGTATTACAGGTTATTGTATGTTTGGGTGTGGTAGCCCCAGTATTACAGGTTATTGTATTTTGGGGTGTGGTAGCCCCAGTATTACAGGTTATTGTATTTTGGGGTGTCGTAGCCCCAGTATTACAGGTTATTGTATTTTTGGGTGTGGTAGCCCCAGTATTACAGGTTATTGTATTTTGGGGTGTCGTAGCCCCAGTATTACAGGTTATTGTATTATTGGGTGTGGTAGCCCCAGTATTACAGGTTATTGTATTTTGGGGTGTGGTAGCCACAGTATTACAGGTTATTGTATTTTTGGGTATGGTAGCCCCAGTATTACAGGTTATTGTATTTTTGGGTGTGGTAGCCCCGGTATTACAGGTTATTGTATTTTGGGGTGTCGTAGCCCCAGTATTACAGGTTATTGTATTATTGGGTGTGGTAGCCCCAGTATTACAGGTTATTGTATTTTTGGGTGTGGTAGCCCCAGTATTACAGGTTATTGTATTTTAGGGTATGGTAGCCCCAGTATTACAGGTTATTGTATTAGGTGTATCCCAGTAATACAGGTTATTGTATTGGGTGGAACCCAGTAATACAGGTTATTGTATTGGGTGGACCCCAGTATTGCAGGTTATTGTATTGTTGGGTGTTGTAGCCCCAGTATTACAGGTTATTGTATTTTATGGTATGGTAGCCCCAGTATTACAGGTTATTGTATTAGGTGTTTCCCAGTAATACAGGTTATTGTATTGGGTGGACCCCAGTATTGCATGTTATTGTATTTTGGGGTGTGGTAGCCCCAGTATTACAGGTTATTGTATTTTGGGGTGTGGTAGCCCCAGTATTACAGGTTATTGTATTTTTGAGTATAGTAGCCCCAGTATTACCGGTTATTGTATTTTTGGGTGTGGTAGCCCCAGTAGTACAGGTTATTGTATTATTGGGTGTGGTAGCCCCAGTATTACAGGTTATTGTAATTTTGGGTGTGGTAGCCCTAGTATTACAGGTTATTGTATTTTTGGGTATGGTAGCCCCAGTATTACAGGTTATTGTATTTTTGAGTGTGGTAGCCCCGGTATTACAGGTTATTGTATTTTGGTGTGTCGTAGCCCCAGTATTACAGGTTATTGTATTATTGGGTGTGGTAGCCCCAGTATTACAGGTTATTGTATTTTTGGGTGTGGTAGCCCCAGTATTACAGGTTATTGTATTTTAGGGTATGGTAGCCCCAGTATTTCAGGTTATTGTATTAGGTGTATCCCAGTAATACAGGTTATTGTATTAGATGGAACCTAGTAATACAGGTTATTGTATTGGGTGGACCCTAGTATTGCAGGTTATTGTATTTTTGGGTGTGGTAGCCCCAGTATTACAGGTTATTGTATTTTAGGGTATGGTAGCCCCAGTATTACAGGTTATTGTATTAGGTGTATCCCAGTAATACAGGTTATTGTATTTTGGGGTGAGGTAGCCCCAGTATTACAGGTTATTGTATTTTGGGGTGTGGTAGCCCCAGTATTACAGGTTATTGTATTTTGGGGTGTGGTAGCACCAGTATTACAGGTTATTGTATGTTGGAGTGTGATAGCCCCAGTATTACAGGTTATTGTATTTTGGGGTGTAGTAGCCCCAGTATTACAGGCTATTGTATTTTTGAGTATGGTAGCCCCAGTATTACAGGTTATTGTATTTTGGGGTGTGGTAGCCCCAGTATTACAGGTTATAGTATTTTGGGGTGTGGTAGCTCCAGTATTACAGGTTATTGTATTTTGGGGTGTGGTAGCCCCAGTATTACAGGTTATTGAATTTTTGGGTGCGGTAGCCCCAGTATCACAGGTTATTGTATTGTGGTACACCAGTATTACAGGTTATTGTATTTTGGGGTGTGGTAGCCCCATTTTTACAGGTTATTGGATTTTGGGGTGTGTTAGCCCCAGTATTACAGGTTATTGTATTTTTGGGTGTGGTAGCCCCAGTATTACAGGTTATTGTATTTTGGGGTGTGGTAGCCCCAGTATTACAGGCTATTGTATTTTTGGGTATGGTAGCCCCAGTATTACAGGTTATTGTATTTTGGGGTGTGGTAGCCCCTGTATTACAGGTTATTGTATTGGGTGGACCCCAGTAGTACAGGTTATTGTATTTTGGGTTATGGTAGCACCATTATTACGGGTTAATGTATTTTGGGGTGTGGTAGCCCCAGTATTACAGGTTATTGTATTTTGGAGTGTGGTAGCTCCAGTATTACAGGTTATTGTATTTTGGGGTGTGGTAGCCCCAGTATTACAGGTTATTGTATTTTGGTGTGTGGTAGCCCCAGTATTACAGGTTATTGTATTTTGGGGTGTGGTAGCCCCAGTATTACAGGTTATTGTATTTTTGTTTGTGGTAGCCCCAGTATCACAGGTTATTGTATTGGGTGTACCCCAGTAGTACAGGTTATTGTATTTTTGGGTGTGGTAGCCCCAGTATTACAGGTTATTGTATGTTGGGGTGTCGTAGCCCCAGTATTACAGGTTATTGTATTATTCGGTGTGGTAGCCCCAGTATTACAGGTTATTGTATTTTTGGGTGTGGTAGCCCCAGTATTACAGGTTATTGTATGTTTGGGTATGGTAGCCCCAGTATTACAGGTTATTGTATTTTTGGGTGTGGTAGCCCCGGTATTACAGGTTATTGTATTTTGGGGTGTCGTAGCCCCAGTATTACAGGTTATTGTATTATTGGGTGTGGTAGCCCCAGTATTACAGGTTATTGTATTTTTGGGTGTAGTAGCCCCATTATTACAGGTTATTGTAGTTTAGGGTATGGTAGCCCCAGTATTACAGGTTATTGTATTAGGTGTATCCCAGTAATACAGGTTATTGTATTGGGTGGACCCCAGTAATACAGGTTATTGTATTGGGTGGACCCCAGTATTGCAGGTTATTGTATTTTTGGGTGTGGTAGCCCCAGTATTACAGGTTATTGTATTTTAGGGTATGGTAGCCCCAGTATTACAGGTTATTATATTAGGTGTATCCCAGTAATACAGGTTATTGTATTGGGTGGACACCAGTATTGCATGTTATTGTATTTTGGGGTGTGGTAGCCCCAGTATTACAGGTTATGGTATTTTGGGGTGTGGTAGCCCCAGTATTACAGGTTATTGTATTTCGGGATGTGGTAGCCCAGTATTGCAGGTTATTGTATTTTGGGGTGTGGTAGCCCCAGTATTACAGGTTATTGTATTTTGGGGTGTGGTAGCCCCAGTATTACAGGTTATTGTATTTCGGGGTGTTGTAGCCCCAGTATTACAGGCTATTGTATGTTGGGGTGTGGTAGCCCAAGTATTACAGGTTATTGTATTTTGGGGTGTAGTAGCCCCAGTATTACAGGCTATTGTATTTTGGGGTGTGGTAGCCCCAGTATTACAGGTTATTGTATTTTTGGGTGTGGTAGCCCCAGTATTACAGGATATTGTATTTTAGGGTATGGTAGCCCCAGTATTACAGGTTATTGTATTAGGTGTATCCCAGTAATACATGTTATTGTATTGGATGGAACCCAGTAATACAGGTTATTGTATTGGGTGGACCCTAGTATTGCAGGTTATTGTATTTTTGGGTGTAGTAGCCCCAGTATTACAGGTTATTGTATTTTAGGGTATGGTAGCCCCAGTATTACAGGTTATTGTATTAGGTGTACCCCAGTAATACAGGTTATTGTATTTTGGGGTGAGGTAGCCCCAGTATTACAGGTTATAGTATTTTGGGGTGTGGTAGCCCCAGTATTACAGGTTATTGTATTTTGGGGTGTGGTAGCCCCAGTATTACAGGTTATTGAATTTTTGGGTGCAGTAACCCCAGTATCACAGGTTATTGTATTGGGGTACCCCAGTATTACAGGTTATTGTATTTTGGGGTGTGGTAGCCCCATTATTACAGGTTATTGTATTTTGGGGTGTGTTAGCCCCAGTATTACAGGTTATTGTATTTTTGGGTGTGGTAGCCCCAGTATTACAGGTTATTGTATTTTGGGGTGTGGTAGCCCCATTATTACAGGTTATTGTATTTTGGGGTGTGTTAGCCCCAGTATTACAGGTTATTGTATTTTTGGGTGTGGTAGCCCCAGTATTACAGGTTATTGTATTTTGGGGTGTGGTAGCCCCAGTATTACAGGCTATTGTATTTTTGGGTATGGTAGCCCCAGTATTACAGGTTATTGTATTTTGGGGTGTGGTAGCCCCTGTATTACAGGTTAGTTTATACAAATTTATTTGAGCTCGATTGCGAAACAAGTTATTTCAACTTATATAAATCACTCTCGAGACCTCATTCCTGATGGAATCCATCGCCACGAGGGAGAGAGAAGAGGCAACGTGGAATTTAAATGCCTTGCCTAAGGGCACAATCGTAACGGCTCCAGCGGGGCTCGAACTCCGGACCTTTCGCACCTGAAGCGAACGCGCACCCACTGCGCTATCACGACTTCCACGGTATTACAGGTTATTGTATTGGGTGGACCCCAGTAATACAGGTTATTGTATTTTGGGTTATGGTAGCCCCAGTATTACGGGTTAATGTATTTTGGGGTGTGGTAGCCCCAGTATTACAGGTTATTGTATTTTGGGGTGTGGTAGCTCCAGTATTACAGGTTATTGTATTTTGGGGTGTGGTAGCCCCAGTATTACAGGTTATTGTATTTTGGGGTGTGGTAGCCCCAGTATTACAAGTTATTGTATTTTGGGGTGTGGTAGCCCCAGTATTACAGGTTATTGTATTTTTGTTTGTGGTAGCCCCAGTATCACAGGTTATTGTATTGGGTGTACCCCAGTAGTACAGGTTATTGTATTTTGGGGTGCGGTAGCCCCAGTATTACAGGTTATTGTAAGTTGGGGTGTGGCAGCCCCAGTATTACAGGTTATTGTATTTTTGGGTGTGGTAGCCCCAGTAGTACAGGTTATTGTATTTGTGGGTGTGGTAGCCCCAGTATTACAGGTTATTGTATGTTTGGGTGTGGTAGCCCCAGTATTACAGGTTATTGTATTTTGGGGTGTGGTAGCCCCAGTATTACAGGTTATTGTATTTTTGGGTATGGTAGCCCCAGTATTACAGGTTATTGTATTGTTGGGTGTGGTAGCCCCAGTATTACAGGTTATTGTATGTTGGGGTGTCGTAGCCCCAGTATTACAGGTTATTGTATTATTCGGTGTGGTAGCCCCAGTATTACAGGTTATTGTATTTTTGGGTGTGGTAGCCCCAGTATTACAGGTTATTGTATTTTTGGGTGTGGTAGCCCCGGTATTACAGGTTATTGTATTTTTGGGTGTCGTAGCCCCAGTATTACAGGTTATTGTATTATTGGGTGTGGTAGCCCCAGTATTACAGGTTATTGTATTTTTGGGTGTGGTAGCCCCATTATTACAGGTTATTGTATTTTAGGGTATGGTAGCCCCAGTATTACAGGTTATTGTATTAGGTGTATCCCAGTAATACAGGTTATTGTATTGGGTGGACCCCAGTAATACAGGTTATTGTATTGGGTGGACCCCTGTATTGCAGGTTATTGTATTTTGGGTGTAGTAGCCCCAGTATTGCAGGTTATTGTATTTTAGGGTATGGTAGCCCCAGTATTACAGGTTATTATATTAGGTGTATCCCAGTAATACAGGTTATTGTATTGGGTGGACCCCAGTATTGCATGTTATTGTATTTTAGGGTGTGGTAGCCCCAGTATTACAGGATATGGTATTTTGGGGTGTGGTAGCCCCAGTATTACAGGTTATTGTATTTCGGGATGTGGTAGCCCCAGTATTACAGGTTATTGTATTTTGGGGTGTGGTAGCCCCAGTATTACAGGTTATTGTATTTTGGGGTGTGGCAGCCCCAGTATTACAGGTTATTGTATTTCGGGGTGTGGTAGCCACAGTATTGCATATTCCTGTATTTTGGGGTGTGGTAGCCCCAGTATTACAGGTTATTGTATTTCGGGGTGTGGTAGCCCCAGTATTGCATGTTATTGTATTTTGGGGTGTGGTAGCCCCAGTATTACAGGTTATTGTATTTCGGGGTGTGGTAGCCCCAATATTGCATGTTATTTTTTTTTGGGGTGTGGTAGCCCCAGTATTACATGTTATTGTATGTTGGGGTGTGGTAGCCCCAGTATTACAGGTTATTGTATTTCGGGGTGTGGTAACCCCAGTATCACAAGTTATTGTATTTTGGAGTGTGATAGCCCCAGTATTACAGGTTATTGTATTTTGGGGTGTGGTAGCCCCAGTATTACAGGTTATTGTATTTTGGGGTGTGGTAGCCCCAGTATTACAGGTTATTGTATTTTGGGGTGTGGTAGCCCCAGTATTACAGCTTATTGTATTTTGGGGTGTGGTAGCCCCAGTATTACAGGTTATTGTATTTCGGGGTGTGGTTTCCCCAGTATCACAAGTTATGGTATTTTGGGGTGTTGTAGCCCCAGTATTACAGGTTATTATATCTTGGGGTGTTGTAGCCCCAGTATTACAGGTTATTGTATGCTGGGGTGTGGTAGCCCCAGTATCACAGGTTATTGTATTTTGGGGTGTAGTAGCCCCAGTATCACAGATTGTTGTATTGTTGGGTGTGGTAGCCCCAGTTTTACAGGTTATTTTATTTCGGGGTGTGGTAGCCCCAGTATCGCAAGTTATTGTATTTTGGGGTGTGGTAGCCCCAGTATTACAGGTTATTGTATTTTTGGGTGTGGTAGCCCCAGTATTACAGGTTATTATATTTTGGGGTGTGTTAGCCCCAGTATTGCATGTTATTGTATTTTGGGATGTGGTAGCCCCAGTATTGCATGTTATTGTATTTCGGGGTGTGGTAGCCCCAGTATTGCATGTTATTGTATTTTGGGGTGTGGTAGCCCCAGTATTGCATGTTATTGTATTTTGGGGTGTAGTAGCCCCAGTATTACAGGTTATTGTATTTTGGGGTGTGGTAACCCCAGTATTACATGTTATTGTATTTTGGGGTGTGGTAGCCCCAGTATTGCATGTTATTGTATTTCGGGGTATGGTAGCCCCAGTATTACAGGTTATTGTATTTTGGGGTGTGGTAGCCCCAGTATTACATGTTATTGTATTTTGGGGTGTGGTAGCCCCAGTATTGCATGTTATTGTATTTCGGGGTGTGGTAACCCCAGTATTGCATGTTATTGTATTTCGGGGTGTGGTAGCCCCAGTATTGCATGTTATTGTATTTCGGGGTGTGGTAGCCCCAGTATTGCATGTTATTGTATTTTGGGGTGTGGTAGCCCCAGTATTGCATGTTATTGTATTTCGGGGTGTGGTAGCCCCAGTATTGCATGTTATTGTATTTCGGGGTGTGGTAGCCCCAGTATTGCATGTTATCGTATTTCGGGGTGTGGTAGCCTCAGTATTACATATTATTGTATTTTGGGGTGTGGTAGCCCCAGTATTACAGGTTATTGTATTTTGGGGTGTGGTAGCCCCAGTATTACATGTTATTGTATTTTGGGGTGTGGTAGCCCCAGTATTGCATGTTATTGTATTTCGGGGTGTGGTAGCCCCAGTATTACAGGTTATTGTATTTTGGGGTGTGGTAGCCCCAGTGTTGCATGTTATTGTAATCCATGTAAATATAATGACTCCATCTACTATCAGACCCGAGGCAATGTTGATATGTTCGGAAGTGATCGCCCCACAAGGCATGCCTGTATGTTGTAACCGGATTTTCCCGACAATTTCCTGTGCACGTATTGACACATATTATCATTTCTTCTATCAATCATATGATTGGCATTGAGGCAGACGAACGTGTTATAATTGGTATGATCGTGTATATAGGGTATCATTTACTCATTGCAATTAGCTAGGTGTGTGGCCTTAAGAAGTAAATGAGGGCATAACCGTCGTATAGAAATCCTCATAATAGCCATGTTGGGATGAAAATGTCGGGGCAATTAAGCTGTATGTGATGAGATTTATTTAGATTTAATCTAGCTCGGTCGGGTGTACACTAGCTCGGTCGGGTGTACACTAGCTCGGTCAGGTGTACACTAGCTCGGTCGGGTGTACACTAGCTCGGTCGGGTGTACACTAGCTAGGTCGTGTGTATATTAGCTCGGTCGGGTGTACACTAGCTCGGTTGGGTGTACACTAGCTCGGTCGAGTGTACACTAGCTCGGTCGGGTGTACACTAGCTCGGTCGGGTGTACACTAGCTCGGTCGGGTGTACACTAGCTCGGTCGGGTGTACACTAGCTCAGTCGGGTGTAGACTAGCTCGGTCTGGTGTAGACTAGCTCGGTCTGGTGAACACTAGCTCAGTCTTGTATATACTAGGTCGGTCTGGTGTACACTAGCTTGGTCGTGTATGTACTAGCTCTTTCGGGTGTAGACTAGTTCGGTCGAGTGTACACTAGCTCGGTCGGTTGTATACTATCTCTGTCGGGTGTTCACTAGCTCTGTCGTGTGTAGACTAGCTAGGTCGTGTATAGACTAGCTATGTCGTGTGTAGACTAGCTCGGACGAGTGTACACTAGCTCGGTCGGGTGTAGACTAGCTCGGACGAGTGTAGACTAGCTTGGTCGAGTGTAGACAAGCTCGGTCGTGTATAGACTAGCTCGGTCGGGTGTAGACTAGCTCGGTCGGGTGTAGACTAGCTCTGTCGGGTGTAGACTAGCTCGGTCAGGTGTAGACTAGCACGGTCGGGTAAACACTAGCTCGGTCGGGTGTACACTAGCTCGGTCGGGTGTACACTAGCTCCATTACGTAAACACTAGCTCGGTCGGGTGTAGACTAGCTCGGTCGGGTGTACACTAGCTCGGTCGGGTGTACACTAGCTCGGTCGGTGTACACCAGCGGTCGTATACACTAGCCCAGTCAGGTGTACACTAGATCGGTCGGGTGTACACTAACTCGGTCGAGTGTACACTAGCTCGGTCGGGTGTAACTAGCTCCGTCGCGTAAACACTAGCTCGGTCAGGTGTACACTAGCTCGGTCGGGTGTACACTAGCTCGGTCGGGTGTACACTAGCTCGTCGGGTGTACACTAGCTCGGTCGGGTGTACACTAGCTCGGTCGGGTGTACACTAGCTCGGTCGGGTGTACACTAGCTCGGTCGGGTGTACACTAGCTCGGTCGCGTGTACACTAGCTCGGTCGGGTAAACACTAGCTAGGTCGGGTGTACACTAACTCGGTCGGGTGTACACTAGCTCTGTCGGGTGTACACTAGCTCGGTCGGGTGTACACTAGCTCGGTCTGGTGTACACTAGCTCGGTCGCGTGTACACTACCTCGGTCGGGTGTACACTAGCTAGGTCGGGTGTACACTAACTCGGTCGGGTGTACACTAGCTCGGTCGGGTGTACACTAGCTCGGTCGGGTGTACACTAGCTCGGTCGGGTGTACACTAGCTAGGTCGTGTGTACACTACCTCGGTCGGGTGTACACTAGCTAGGTCGTGTGTACACTAGCTCGGTCGGGTATACACTAGCTCGATCGGGTATAGACTAGCTCTGTCAGGTGTACACTAGCTAGTTCGTGTGTATACTAGCTCGGTCGGGTGTACACTAGCTAGGTCGGGTGTACACTAGCTCGGTCGGGTGTACACTAGCTCGATCTGGTGTACACTAGCTCGATCGGGTGTACACTAGCTCCGTCGGGTGTACACTAGATCGGTCGGTTGTACACTAGCTCCGTCGGGTGTAGACTAGCTCGGTCGGGTGTACACTAGCTAGGTCGTGTGTATACTAGCTCGGTCGGGTGTACACTAGCTCGATCGGGTATACACTAGCTCGGTCGGTTGTACACTAGCTAGGTCGTGTGTATACTAGCTCGGTCGTGTGTATACTAGCTCGGTCTGGTTTAGACTAGATCGGTCTAGTATAGACTAACTCGGTCGAGTATACACTAGCTCGGTCGGGTGTACACTAGCTCGGTCGGGTGTACACTAGGTCGGTCGGGTGTACACTAGCTCGGTCGGGTGTACACTAGCTCGGTCGGGTAAACATAGCTCGGTCGGGTGTACAATAGCTCGGTCGGGTGTACACTAGCTCGGTCGGGTGTACACTAGCTCGGTCGGGTGTACACTAGCTCGGTCGGGTGTACACTAGCTCGGTCGGGTATAGACTAGATCGGTCGGTTGTAGACTAGTTCGGTTGGGTGCAGACTAGCTCGGTCGGGTATAGACTAGCTCGGTCGGGTGTAGACTAGCTCGGTCGGGTGTACACTAGGTCGGTCGGGTGTAGACTAGCTCGGTCGGGTGTACACTAGCTCGGTCGGGTGTACACTAGCTCGGTCGGGTGTACACTAGCTCGGTCGGGTATAGACTAGCTCGGTCGGGTATAGACTAGCTCGGTCGGGTGTACACTAGCTCGGTCGGGTGTAGACTAGCTCGGTCGGGTGTAGACTAGCTCGGTCTGGTGTACACTAGGTCGGTCGGGTGTAGACTAGCTCGGTCGTGTGTACACTAGGTCTGTCGGGTGTAGACTAGCTCGGTCGGGTCTAGACTAGTTCGGTCGGGTATAGACTAGCTCGGTCGGGTGTACACTAGCTCGGTCGGGTGTACACTAGCTCGGTCGGGTGTAGACTAGCTCGGTCGGGTGTAGACTAGCTCGGTCGGGTGTACACTAGCTCGGTCGGGTATAGACTAGCTCGGTGGGTGTACACTAGCTCGGTCTGGTGTACACTAGCTCGGTCGTGTGTACACTAGCCGTCGGGTGTACACTAGCTCGGTCGGGTGTACACTAGCTCGGTCGGGTAAGACTAGCTCGGTCGGGGTAGACTAGCTCGGTCGGGTGTAGACTAGCTCGGTCGGGTGTAGACTAGCTCGGTCGGGTGTACACTAGGTCGGTCGGGTGTAGACTAGCTCGGTCGTGTGTACACTAGCTCTGTCGGGTGTACACTAGCTCGGTCGGGTGTAGACTAGCTCGGTCGGGTATAGACTAGCTCGGTCGGGTGTACACTAGCTCGGTCGGGTGTACACTAGCTCGGTCGGGTGTATACTAGCTCGGTCGGGTATAGACTAGCTCGGTCGTGTACACTAGGTCGGTCGGGTATAGACTAGCTCGATCGTGTGTACACTAGCTCGGTCGGGTGTACACTAGCTCGGTCGGCTGTACACTAGCTCGGTCGGGTATAGACTAGCTCGGTCGGGTTTATACTAGCTCGGTCGGGTATAGACTAGCTCAGTCGTGTGTACACTAGCTCGGTCGGGTGTACACTAGCTCGGTCGGGTGTACACTAGGTCGGTCGAACACCGGGTACACTAGCTCGTCGGGTGTAGACTAGCTCGTCGGGTGTAACACCAACTAGCTCGGTCGGGTGTAGACTAGCTCGGTCGGTGTACACTAGCTCGGTCGGGTGTAACTACTCGGTCGGGTGTAGACTAGCTCGGTCGGGTGTACACTAGCTCGGTCGGGTGTACACTAGCTCGTTCGGGTGTACACTAGCTCGGTCGGGTGTACACTAGCTCGGTCGGGTGTACACTAGCTCGATCGGGTGTAACTAGGTCGGTCGGGTGTACACTAGCTCGGTCGGGTGTACACTAGCTCGGTCGGGTGTACACTAGCTCGGTCGGGTGTACACTAGCTCGGTCGGGTGTAGACTAGCTCGGTCGGGTGTACACTAGCTCGGTCGGGTGTACACTAGCTCGGTGTGTACACTAGTCTGTCAGGTGTACACTAGCTCGGTCGGGTGTAGACTAGCTCGGTCGGGTATAGACTAGCTCGGTCGGGTGTAGACTAGCTCGGTCGGGTGTACACTAGCTCGGTCGGGTGTAGACTAGTCGGTCGGGTGTAGACTAGCTCGGTCGGGTGTAGACTAGCTCGGTCGGGTGTAGACTAGCTCGGTCGGGTGTACACTAGCTCGGTCGGGTGTACACTAGCTCGGTCGGGTGTACACTAGCTCGGTCGTGTGTAGACTAGCTCGGTCGGGTGTACACTAGCTCGGTCGGGTGTACACTAGATCGGTCGGGTGTACACTAGC
The DNA here is from genome assembly GCA_014843695.1 of Archivesica marissinica. Taxonomy (NCBI): domain Eukaryota; kingdom Metazoa; phylum Mollusca; class Bivalvia; order Venerida; family Vesicomyidae; genus Archivesica; species Archivesica marissinica. The sequence continues at coordinate 889 of JABXNX010001288.1, read as the reverse complement.
TCGGTCAGGTGTACACTAGCTCGGTCGGGTGTAGACTAGCTCGGTCGGGTGATGACTAGCTCGGTCGGGTGTACACTAGCTCGGTCGGGTGTACACTAGCTCGGTCGGGTGTAGACTAGCTCGGTCGGGTGTAGACTAGCTCGGTCGGGTGTACACTAGCTCGGTCGGGTGTACACTAGCTCGGTCGGGTGAACACTAGCTCGGTCGGGTGTACACTAGCTCGGTCGGGTGTACACTAGCTCGGTCGGGTGTACACTAGCTAGGTCGGTGTACATAGCTCGGTCGGGGTACACTAGCTCGGTCGGGGTGAACACTAGCTCGGTCGGGTGTACACTAGCTCGGTCGGGTGTACACTAGCTCGGTCGGTGTACACTAGCTCGGTCGGGTGTACACTAGCTCGGTCGGGTGTACACTGGTAGGTCCGGTGTACACTAGCTCGTGGGTGTACACTAGCTCGGTCGGGTGTACACTAGCGGTCGTGTTACACTAGCTCGGTCGGAACACCGTGTACACTAGCTCGGTCGGGTGTACACTAGCTCGGTCGGGTGTACACTAGCTCGGTCGGGTGTACATAGCTCGGTCGGGTGTACACTAGCTCGGTCGGGTGTACACTAGGTCGGTCGGGTGTACACTAGCTCGGTCGAGTATAGACTAGCTCGGTCGGGTATAGACTAGCTCGGTCGGGTGTAGACTAGCTCGGTCGGGTGTAGACTAGCTCGGTCGGGTGTAGACTAGCTCGGTCTGGTGTACACTAGGTCGGTCTGGTGTAGACTAGCTCGGTCGTGTGTACACTAGGTATGTCGGGTGTAGACTAGCTCTGTCGGGTGTAGACTAGTGCGGTCGTGTATAGTCTAGCTCGGTCGGGTGTAGACTAGCTCGGTCGGGTGTA
>JABXNX010001287.1:0-13138 GCA_014843695.1 Archivesica marissinica | reverse complement strand
TTGAGTCAAATATGGCAGTCTGGTACCGTGTTGATCTAGTCTAATATGACAGTCTGGTACCGTGTTGATCTAGTCTAATATGGCAGTATGGTACCGTGTTGATCTAGTCTAATATGGCAGTCTGGTACCGTGTTGATCTAGTCTAATATGGCAGTCTGGTACCGTGTTGATCTAGGCTAATATGACAGTCTGGTACTGTGTTGATCTAGTCAAATATGGCAGTCTGATACCGTGTTGATCTAGTCTAATATGACAGTCTGGTACCGTGTTGATCTAGTCTAATATGGCAGTCTGGTACCGTGTTGATCTAGTCTAATACGACAGTCTGGTACCGTGTTGATCTAGTCTAATATGGCAGCCTGGTACCGTGTTGATCTAGGCTAATACGACAGTCTGGTACCGTGTTGATCTAGTCAAATACGACAGTCTGATACCGTGTTGATCTATTCAAATACGACAGTCTGGTACCATGTTGATCTAGTCTAATATGGCAGTCTTGTACGGTGTTGATCTAGTCTCCTCTGGTTCTTTTAAAAGCAAATACGACAGTCTGGTACCGTGTTGATCTAGTCTAATATGGCAGTATGGTACCGTGTTGATCTAGTCTAATATGGCAGTCTGGTACCGTGTTGATCTAGTCTAATATGGCAGTCTGGTACCGTGTTGATCTAGGCAAATATGACAGTCTGGTACTGTGTTGATCTAGTCAAATATGGCAGTCTGATACCGTGTTGATCTAGTCTAATATGACAGTCTGATAACGTGTTGATCTAGTCTAATATGGCAGTCTGATACCGTGTTGATCTAGTCTAATATGACAGTCCGGTACGGTGTTGATCTAGTCAAATATGACAGTCTGATACCGTGTTGATCTAGTCTAATATGACAGTCCGGTACGGTGATGATCTAGTCAAATATGGCAGTCTGGTACCTTGTTGATCTAGTCAAATATGTCAGTCTGGTACCGTGTTGATCTAGTCTAATATGACAGTCTGATACTGTGTTGATCTAGTCTAATATGGCAGTCCGGTACCGTGTTGATCTAGTCAACTATGGCAGTCTGGTACCGTGTTGATCTAGTCTAATATGGCAGTCTGGTACCGTGTTGATCTAGTCTACGATGTCAGTCTTGTACGGTGTTGATCTAGTCAAATATGGCAGTCTGGTACCGAGTTGATCTAGTCTAATATGACAGTCTGGTACCGTGTTGATGTAGTCAAATATGACAGTCTGGTACCGTGTTGATCTAGTCTAACATGGCAGTCTGATACCGTGTTGATCTAGTCTAATATGACAGTCTGGTACCATGTTGATCTAGTCTAATATGACAGTCTGATACCGTGTTGATCTAGTCTAATATGGCAGTCTGGTACCATGTTGATCTAGTCTAATATGACAGTCTGGTACCGTGTTGATGGAGTCAAATATGGCAGTCTGGTACCGTGTTGATCTAGTCCAATATGACAGTCTGGTACCGTGTTGATCTAGTCAAATACGACAGTCTGGTACCGTGTTGATCTACTCTAATATGACAGTATGGTACCGTGTTGATCTAGTCTAACATGGCAGTCTGGTACCGTGTTGATCTAGTCTAATATGACAGTCTGGTACCGTGTTGATGGAGTCAAATATGGCAGTCTGGTACCATGTTGATCTAGTCTAATATGACAGTCTGGTACCGTGTTGATCTAGTCTAATACGACAGTCTGGTACCGTGTTGATTGAGTCAAATATGGCAGTCTGGTACCGTGTTGATCTAGTCTAATATGACAGTCTGGTACCGTGTTGATGGAGTCAAATATGGCAGTCTGGTACCATGTTGATCTAGTCTAATATGGCAGTATTGTACCGTGTTGATCTAGTCTAATACGACAGTCTGGTACCGTGTTGATCTAGTCAAATATGACAGTCTGGTACCGTGTTGATCTAGTCAAATACGACAGTCTGGTACCGTGTTGATCTTTTAAAAGCAAATACGACAGTCTGGTACCGTGTTGCTTTAGTCAAATACGACAGTCTGGTACCGTGTTGATCTAGTCTAATATGGCAGTATGGTACCGTGTTGAACTAGTCTCCTCTGGTTCTTTTAAAGGCAAATACGACAGTTTGGTACGGTGTTGATCTAGTCAAATATGACAGTCTGGTACCGTGTTGATCTAGTCAAATATGACAGTCTGGTACCATGTTGATCTAGTCTAATACGACAGTCTGGTACCGTGTTGATCTACTCTAATATGACAGTATGGTACCGTGTTGATCTAGTCTAACATGGCAGTCTGGTACCGTGTTGATCTAGTCTAATATGACAGTCTGGTACCGTGTTGATTGAGTCAAATATGGCAGTCTGGTACCGTGTTGATCTAGGCAAATACGACAGTCTGGTACGGTGTTGATTGAGTCAAATATGGCAGTCTGATACCATGTTGATCTAGTCTAATATGACAGTCTGGTACCGTGTTGATTGAGTCAAATATGGCAGTCTGGTACCGTGTTGATCTAGTCTAATATGACAGTCTGGTACCGTGTTGATTGAGTCAAATATGGCAGTCTGGTACCGTGTTGATCTAGTCTAATATGACAGTCTGGTACCGTGTTGATTGAGTCAAATATGGCAGTCTGGTACCGTGTTGATCTAGTCTAATATGACAGTCTGGTACCGTGTTGATTGAGTCAAATATGGCAGTCTGGTACCGTGTTGATCTAGTCTAATATGACAGTCTGGTACCGTGTTGATCTAGTCAAATATGACAGTCTGGTACCGTGTTGATCTAGTCTAATATGGCAGTCTGGTACCGTGTTGATCTAGTCTAATATGACAGTCTGGTACCGTGTTGATCTAGTCAAATACGACAGTCTGGTACCGTGTTGATCTAGTCTAATATGGCAGTCTGATACCGTGTTGATCTAGTCAAATACGACAGTCTGGTACCGTGTTGATCTAGTCTAATATGGCAGTCTGATACCGTGTTGATCTAGGCAAATACGACAGTCTGGTACGGTGTTGATCTAGTCAAATATGACAGTCTGGTACCGTGTTGATCTAGTCAAATACGACAGTCTAGACTGGTACCGTGTTGATCTAGTCTAATATGGCAGTATTGAAGGCCTACGGTGTTGATCTAGTCTACTCTTGTTCTTTTAAAAGCAAATACGACAGTCTGGTACATTTTACTACAACACCGGTGAACTATTTAAAATCGAAAGTACTTTTTGCTGAAAATTGAAAAGATATTTAAGATTCACGTGAGTGTTTGCTATTTAATATTAGCAAGCGGTAATCTTGTTTGACATGTATATATTTTATCGACGTGATTCACTTATTCTATCACAATACCGCTTAACATAACGATGTACTTGTCGAATGCGAGACAAGAAATGAACATTGAAAGTAGGTTTTGCAAGGTTTTTTCCGTGTGTGTTTTATGTTTATTTATCGTCGCTACCGATTGTCAATATGAGCGACGCCTCCTGAATATATAGTCATTTTAGATTTGTGGGAGATAGTGCAATGATATAGATAGTCTTTAGATACCCATTCCAGAGTCTCCTCTGGTTCTTTTAAATGCAAATATGAAAGGTACCGTGTTGAACTAGTCTCCTCTGGTTCTTATAAAGGCAAATAAGACAGTCTGGTACCGTGTTGATCTAGTCAAATACGACAGTCTGATACCATGTTGATCTAGTCTAATACGACAGACTAGTACCGTGTTGATCTAGTCAAATACGACAGTCTGGTACCTTGTTGATCTAGTCTAATACGACAGTCTGGTACCGTGTTGATCTAGTCTAATATGGCAGTCTGGTACCGTGTTGATCTAGTCTAATACGACATTCTGGTACCGTGTTGATCTAGTCAAACACGACAGTCTGGTACCGTGTTGATCTAGTCCAATATGATGGTCTGGTACCGTGTTGATCTAGTCCAATATGACAGTCTGGTACCGTGTTGATCTAGTCAAATACGACAGTCTGGTACCGTGTTGATCTACTCTAATATGACAGTATGGTACCGTGTTGATCTAGTCTAACATGGCAGTCTGGTACCGTGTTGATCTAGTCTAATATGACAGTCTGGTACCGTGTTGATGGAGTCAAATATGGCAGTCTGGTACCATGTTGATCTAGTCTAATATGACAGTCTGGTACCGTGTTGATCTAGTCTAATACGACAGTCTGGTACCGTGTTGATTGAGTCAAATATGGCAGTCTGGTACCGTGTTGATCTAGTCTAATATGACAGTCTGGTACCGTGTTGATTGAGTCAAATATGGCAGTCTGGTACCGTGTTGATCTAGTCTAATATGACAGTCTGGTACCGTGTTGATCTAGGCAAATACGACAGTCTGGTACGGTGTTGATTGAGTCAAATATGGCAGTCTGGTACCGTGTTGATCTAGTCTAATATGACAGTCTGGTACCGTGTTGATCTAGGCAAATACGACAGTCTGGTACGGTGTTGATCTAGTCAAATACGACAGTCTGGTACCGTGTTGATCTAGTCTAATATGGCAGTCTGATACCGTGTTGATCTAGTCAAATACGACAGTCTGGTACCGTGTTGATCTAGTCTAATATGGCAGTCTGATACCGTGTTGATCTAGGCAAATACGACAGTCTGGTACGGTGTTGATCTAGTCAAATATGACAGTCTGGTACCGTGTTGATCTAGTCAAATACGACAGTCTAGACTGGTACCGTGTTGATCTAGTCTAATATGGCAGTATTGAAGGCCTACGGTGTTGATCTAGTCTACTCTTGTTCTTTTAAAAGCAAATACGACAGTCTGGTACATTTTACTACAACACCGGTGAACTATTTAAAATCGAAAGTACTTTTTGCTGAAAATTGAAAAGATATTTAAGATTCACGTGAGTGTTTGCTATTTAATATTAGCAAGCGGTAATCTTGTTTGACATGTATATATTTTATCGACGTGATTCACTTATTCTATCACAATACCGCTTAACATAACGATGTACTTGTCGAATGCGAGACAAGAAATGAACATTGAAAGTAGGTTTTGCAAGGTTTTTTCCGTGTGTGTTTTATGTTTATTTATCGTCGCTACCGATTGTCAATATGAGCGACGCCTCCTGAATATATAGTCATTTTAGATTTGTGGGAGATAGTGCAATGATATAGATAGTCTTTAGATACCCATTCCAGAGTCTCCTCTGGTTCTTTTAAATGCAAATATGAAAGGTACCGTGTTGAACTAGTCTCCTCTGGTTCTTATAAAGGCAAATAAGACAGTCTGGTACCGTGTTGATCTAGTCAAATACGACAGTCTGATACCATGTTGATCTAGTCTAATACGACAGACTAGTACCGTGTTGATCTAGTCTAATATGACAGTCTGGTACCGTGTTGATCTAGTCAAATATGGCAGTCTGGTACCGTGTTGATCTAGTCTAATATGACAGTCTGGTACCGTGTTGATTGAGTCAAATATGGCAGTCTGGTACCGTGTTGATCTAGTCTAATATGACAGTCTGGTACCGTGTTGATTGAGTCAAATATGGCAGTCTGGTACCGTGTTGATCTAGTCTAATATGACAGTCTGGTACCGTGTTGATCTAGTCAAATACGACAGTCTGGTACGGTGTTGATCTAGTCAAATACGACAGTCTGGTACCGTGTTGATCTAGTCTAATATGGCAGTCTGATACCGTGTTGATCTAGTCAAATACGACAGTCTGGTACCGTGTTGATCTAGTCTAATATGGCAGTCTGATACCGTGTTGATCTAGGCAAATACGACAGTCTGGTACGGTGTTGATCTAGTCAAATATGACAGTCTGGTACCGTGTTGATCTAGTCAAATACGACAGTCTAGACTGGTACCGTGTTGATCTAGTCTAATATGGCAGTATTGAAGGCCTACGGTGTTGATCTAGTCTACTCTTGTTCTTTTAAAAGCAAATACGACAGTCTGGTACATTTTACTACAACACCGGTGAACTATTTAAAATCGAAAGTACTTTTTGCTGAAAATTGAAAAGATATTTAAGATTCACGTGAGTGTTTGCTATTTAATATTAGCAAGCGGTAATCTTGTTTGACATGTATATATTTTATCGACGTGATTCACTTATTCTATCACAATACCGCTTAATATAACGATGTACTTGTCGAATGCGAGACAAGAAATGAACATTGAAAGTAGGTTTTGCAAGGTTTTTTCCGTGTGTGTTTTATGTTTATTTATCGTCGCTACCGATTGTCAATATGAGCGACGCCTCCTGAATATATAGTCATTTTAGATTTGTGGGAGATAGTGCAATGATATAGATAGTCTTTAGATACCCATTCCAGAGTCTCCTCTGGTTCTTTTAAATGCAAATATGAAAGGTACCGTGTTGAACTAGTCTCCTCTGGTTCTTATAAAGGCAAATAAGACAGTCTGGTACCGTGTTGATCTAGTCAAATACGACAGTCTGATACCATGTTGATCTAGTCTAATACGACAGACTAGTACCGTGTTGATCTAGTCAAATACGACAGTCTGGTACCGTGTTGATCTAGTCTAATACGACAGTCTGGTACCGTGTTGATCTAGTCTAATATGGCAGTCTGGTACCGTGTTGATTAGTCAATACGCATCTGGTACTGTTGATCTAGTAATAGACAGTCTGGTACCGTGTTGATCTAGTCTAATACGACAGTCTGGTACCGTGTTGATCTAGTCAAATACGACAGTCTGGTACCGTGTTGATCTAGTCCAATATGATGGTCTGGTACCGTGTTGATCTAGTCCAATATGACAGTCTGGTACCGTGTTGATCTAGTCAAATACGACAGTCTGGTACCGTGTTGATCTAGTCTAATATGACAGTCTGGTACCGTGTTGATCTAGTCTAATACGACAGTCTGGTACCGTGTTGATCTAGTCTAATATGACAGTCTGGTACCGTGTTGATCTAGTCAATATGCAGTCTGGTACCGTGTTGATCTAGTCAAATACGACAGTCTGGTACCGTGTTGATCTAGTCAAATATGACAGTCTGGTACCGTGTTGATCTAGTCTAATACGACAGTCTGGTACCGTGTTGATCTAGTCTAATATGGCAGTCTTGTACGGTGTTGATCTATCTACTCTTGTTCTTTTAAAAGCAAATACGACAGTCTGGTAATTTTACTACAACCCGGTGACTATTTAAAATCGAAAGTACTTTTTGCTGAAAATTGAAAAGTATTTAAGATTCACGTGAGTGTTTGCTATTTAATATTAGCAAGCGGTAATCTTGTTTGACATGTATATATTTTATCGACGTGATTCACTTATTCTATACAATACCGCTTAAATAACGATGTACTTGTCGAATGCGAGACAAGAAATGAACATTGAAAGTAGGTTTTGCAAGGTTTTTCCGTGTGTGTTTTATGTTTATTTATCGTCGCTACCGATTGTCAATATGAGCGAGCAATATATAGTCATTTAGATTTGTGGGAGATAGTGCAATGATATAGATAGTCTTTAGATACCCATTCAGAGTCTCCTCTGGTTCTTTTAAATGCAAATATGAAAGGTACCGTGTTGAACTAGTCTCCTCTGGTTCTTTAAAGGCAAATATGACAGTCTGGTACCGTGTTGATCTAGTCAAATACGACAGTCTGGTACCGTGTTGATCTAGTCTAATACGACAGTCTGGTACCGTGTTGATCTAGTCTAATACGACAGTCTGGTACCGTGTTGATCTAGTCTAATATGACAGTCTGGTACCGTGTTGATCTAGTCTAATATGACAGTCTGGTACCGTGTTGATCTAGTCTAATATGACAGTCTGGTACCGTGTTGATCTAGTCTAATATGACAGTCTGGTACCGTGTTGATCTAGTCAAATATGGCAGTCTGGTACCGTGTTGATCTAGTCTAATATGACAGTCTGGTACCGTGTTGATCTAGTCTAATATGACAGTCTGGTACCGTGTTGATCTAGTCTAATATGGCAGTCTGGTACCGTGTTGATCTAGTCTAATATGACAGTCTGGTACCGTGTTGATGGAGTCAAATATGGCAGTCTGGTACCGTGTTGATCTAGTCTAATATGACAGTCTGGTACCGTGTTGATCTAGTCTAATACGACAGTCTGGTACCGTGTTGATTGAGTCAAATATGGCAGTCTGGTACCGTGTTGATCTAGTCTAATATGACAGTCTGGTACCGTGTTGATTGAGTCAAATATGGCAGTCTGGTACCGTGTTGATCTAGTCTAATATGACAGTCTGGTACCGTGTTGATCTAGGCAAATACGACAGTCTGGTACGGTGTTGATCTAGTCAAATATGGCAGTCTGGTACCGTGTTGATCTAGTCTAATATGACAGTCTGGTACCGTGTTGATCTAGGCAAATACGACAGTCTGGTACGGTGTTGATCTAGTCAAATACGACAGTCTGGTACCGTGTTGATCTAGTCTAATATGGCAGTCTGATACCGTGTTGATCTAGGCAAATACGACAGTCTGGTACGGTGTTGATCTAGTCAAATATGACAGTCTGGTACCGTGTTGATCTAGTCAAATACGACAGTCTAGACTGGTACCGTGTTGATCTAGTCTAATATGGCAGTATTGAAGGCCTACGGTGTTGATCTAGTCTACTCTTGTTCTTTTAAAAGCAAATACGACAGTCTGGTACATTTTACTACAACACCGGTGAACTATTTAAAATCGAAAGTACTTTTTGCTGAAAATTGAAAAGATATTTAAGATTCACGTGAGTGTTTGCTATTTAATATTAGCAAGCGGTAATCTTGTTTGACATGTATATATTTTATCGACGTGATTCACTTATTCTATCACAATACCGCTTAATATAACGATGTACTTGTCGAATGCGAGACAAGAAATGAACATTGAAAGTAGGTTTTGCAAGGTTTTTTCCGTGTGTGTTTTATGTTTATTTATCGTCGCTACCGATTGTCAATATGAGCGACGCCTCCTGAATATATAGTCATTTTAGATTTGTGGGAGATAGTGCAATGATATAGATAGTCTTTAGATACCCATTCCAGAGTCTCCTCTGGTTCTTTTAAATGCAAATATGAAAGGTACCGTGTTGAACTAGTCTCCTCTGGTTCTTATAAAGGCAAATAAGACAGTCTGGTACCGTGTTGATCTAGTCAAATACGACAGTCTGATACCATGTTGATCTAGTCTAATACGACAGTCTAGTACCGTGTTGATCTAGTCAAATACGACAGTCTGGTACCGTGTTGATCTAGTCTAATACGACAGTCTGGTACCGTGTTGATCTAGTCTAATATGGCAGTCTGGTACCGTGTTGATCTAGTCTAATACGACAGTCTGGTACCGTGTTGATCTAGTCAAATACGACAGTCTGGTACCGTGTTGATCTAGTCAAATATGACAGTCTGGTACCGTGTTGATCTAGTCAAATATGACAGTCTGGTACCGTGTTGATCTAGTCTAATACGACAGTCTGGTACCGTGTTGATCTACTCTAATATGACAGTATGGTACCGTGTTGATCTAGTCTAACATGGCAGTCTGGTACCGTGTTGATCTAGTCTAATATGACAGTCTGGTACCGTGTTGATGGAGTCAAATATGGCAGTCTGGTACCATGTTGATCTAGTCTAATATGGCAGTATTGTACCGTGTTGATCTAGTCTAATACGACAGTCTGGTACCGTGTTGATCTAGTCAAATATGACAGTCTGGTACCGTGTTGATCTAGTCAAATACGACAGTCTGGTACCGTGTTGATCTTTTAAAAGCAAATACGACAGTCTGGTACCGTGTTGCTTTAGTCAAATACGACAGTCTGGTACCGTGTTGATCTAGTCTAATATGGCAGTATGGTACCGTGTTGAACTAGTCTCCTCTGGTTCTTTTAAAGGCAAATACGACAGTTTGGTACGGTGTTGATCTAGTCAAATATGACAGTCTGGTACCATGTTGATCTAGTCTAATACGACAGTCTGGTACCGTGTTGATCTACTCTAATATGACAGTATGGTACCGTGTTGATCTAGTCTAACATGGCAGTCTGGTACCGTGTTGATCTAGTCTAATATGACAGTCTGGTATCGTGTTGATTGAGTCAAATATGGCAGTCTGGTACCGTGTTGATCTAGTCTAATATGACAGTCTGGTACCGTGTTGATCTAGGCAAATACGACAGTCTGGTACGGTGTTGATTGAGTCAAATATGGCAGTCTGATACCGTGTTGATCTAGTCTAATATGACAGTCTGGTACCGTGTTGATTGAGTCAAATATGGCAGTCTTGTACGGTGTTGATCTAGTCTCCTCTGGTTCTTTTAAAAGCAAATACGACAGTCTGGTACCGTGTTGATCTAGTCTAATATGGCAGTATGGTACCGTGTTGATCTAGTCTAATATGGCAGTGGGTTGTTTGGGTCTGGTACCGTGTTGATCTAGTCAAATATGGCAGTCTGGTACCGTGTTGATCTAGTCTAATATGGCAGTCCCGTACCGTGTTGATCTAGTCTAATATGGCAGTATGGTACCGTGTTGATCTAGTCTAATACGACATTCTGGTACCGTGTTGATCTAGTCAAACACGACAGTCTGGTACCGTGTTGATCTAGTCCAATATGATGGTATGGTACCGTGTTGATCTAGTCCAATATGACAGTCTGTTACCATGTTGATCTAGGCAAATACGACAATCTGGTACGGTGTTGATCTAGTCAAATACGACAGTCTGGTACCGTGTTGATCTAGTATAATACGACAGTCTGGTACCGTGTTGATCTAGTCCAATATGATAGTCTGGTACCGTGTTGATCTAGTCAAATACGACAGTCTGGTACTGTGTTGATCTAGTCTAATACGACAGTCTGGTACCGTGTTGATCTAGTCTAATACGACAGTCTGGTACCATGTTGATCTAGTCTAATATGGCAGCCTGGTACCGTGTTGATCTAGGCAAATACGACAGTCTGGACCGTGTTGATCTAGTCAAATACGACAGTCTGGTACCGTGTTGATCTAGTCTAATATGGCAGTTTTGTACGGTGTTGATCTAGTCTCCTCTGGTTCTTTTAAAAGCAAATACGACAGTCTGGTACCGTGTTGATCTAGTCTAATATGGCAGTATGGTACCGTGTTGATCTAGTCTAATATGGCAGTCTGGTACCGTGTTGATCTAGTCAAATATGGCAGTCTGGTACCGTGTTGATCTAGTCTAATATGGCAGTCCCGTACCGTGTTGATCTAGTCTAATATGGCAGTATGGTACCATGTTGATCTAGTCTAATACGACATTCTGGTACCGTGTTGATCTAGTCAAACACGACAGTCTGGTACCGTGTTGATCTAGTCCAATATGATGGTATGGTACCGTGTTGATCTAGTCCAATATGACAGTCTGTTACCGTGTTGATCTAGGCAAATACGACAATCTGGTACGGTGTTGATCTAGTCAAATACGACAGTCTGGTACCGTGTTGATCTAGTCTAATATGGCAGTCTGATACCGTGTTGATCTTGTCAAATACGACAGTCTGGTACCGTGTTGATCTAGTATAATACGACAGTCTGGTACCGTGTTGATCTAGTCAAATACGACAGTATGGTACCGTGTTGATCTAGTCTAATATGGCAGTCTGATACCGTGTTGATCTAGTCAAATACGACAGTTTGGTACCGTGTTGATCTAGTCCAATATGATGGTCTGGTACCGTGTTGATCTAGTCAAATACGACAGTCTGGTACCGTGTTGATCTAGTCTAATATGGCAGTCTTGTAGGCCTACGGTGTTGATCTAGTCTACTCTTGTTCTTTTAAAAGCAAATACGACAGTCTGGTAAATTTTACTACAACACCGGTGAACTATTTGAAATCGAAAGTACTTTTTGCTGAAAATTGAAAAGATATTTAAGATTCACGTGAGTGTTTGCTTAAAATCGAGATTGTGCTCATTATCTGCACTATTTAATACACGGAAACACGGTTTTTTTGTAACTGTATTCTATCCGTATTTATATAACTACTGATAACAGAAATAAATTAGAGAGTAAACACGAATTCACGCACTAGTTTCGTCTAAAAAACCCTTTCGTCTAACGATGATTTCGGGTAGTAACTTATTCATCCACATATACCTGGTACTTCCAGTACACACTACTGAGTTTGACAGGGTTGCGCCTATCGTGGACCGTTAATAAACATCTCATTTGAGACACAGAATGTTGAAAATAACCACATACTGAGGTCAAAAACAGTTCCGAGTGGTAGTGGCCAGCCGCTCAGCAAAAATGGTAAAGGCTGGGGCTGGACTGTACATAGTATCTACCTACCTTTATCTACCTACCCTTATCTACCTACCTTTATATACCTACCCTTATCTACCTGCCTGTATCTACCTACCCTTATCTAGGATGCATTATGGGTATATCGCTGTATTAGCTATTAAAAATTAAAATACAGAAATACAATTATATACCTGAATTCAATCCTTGTTTCGCTTCATCCTATGACCTCTCCACCTCAATATTACAATGACACCAAGAAGAAATACTAATGGAATCACTTATTTTTAGCATCATTTTGCCGCCATATTGTCAACAATTACGTAAGCGTCACTTCCGAGTATACCGCGGTAAATGGTTGAGGCCCTGATTTGGGTGTTATACAAAGGTAATCATAATAAAATTATCAGAATAGTTAATACATAATTTATTCTCTATAAATCAGTGAGAATAGGACAGTCTGTATCAGTAAATGTATCATCTGAACATATAACAGGGAACAATGTTAATAATATCCCAATAGAATAACAAGTTTTACCATGGGTCTGGTCTATTCTTCACACATGGTACAATATGGGCATCTGAAATTGTCGCCACGCCTCAGAACACGGATATCACAACAGAATTTAAGGTGTGTTGAATGTCCACACATGTCGCATTCCCCCCATTTCAAAATACAGGGGCATTGGCAGTCCCTAAATGTTACTGGTTGCCATCTGTGACACACACAACAAAGATCTCTTCAGCAACTTTGCTCTCAATATCAGAATCTGAGGAGTAGTCTACCGGTACCCGTAATGGTTTACCACCTTTCTTAACCCCTGATGTTAGTGGCTCAGGCCTGTTGTCACCCAGAACCACCCTTTTATACAAACGTTCTGAAGGGTTCCCAATTG
>JABXNX010001286.1:0-13143 GCA_014843695.1 Archivesica marissinica | reverse complement strand
TTTCACTGTATAATGGATGTGATCACTAACACAGGTTTCACTGTATAATGGAGGTGACCACTAACACTGTACTAAATGTATCCCATTTAATTTATACAAATTTATTTTAGCTCGATTGCGAAACAATTTCTTATTACTTATATTGATCACTCTCGAGACCTCATTCCTGATGGAATCCATCACGAAGAGGGAGAGAGAAGAGGCAACGTGTACTTTAAATACATTGTCTAAGGGCACAATCGTAACGGCTCCACTGGGGCTCGAACTCCAGACCGTTCGCACCTGAAGCGATCGCGCATCCACTGCGCTATCACGACTTCCACAAATGTGTCGTATTTTGGGTAGGATTATGGATTTGGTATGGGATTAGCCCAGTCTATTGACTTACGATTGTCTGATGTACAGGACCATTAGGGGCCGGAAGGATGCACGGCAGCTCCAACAGGACTTCGGAAATGTACAACCGTGGGAACAGGTTTGGAGACGTGTTTCATCCCAGTCCAGTAAAATCCACAACACAACAAAGTCACCCTACACCGTACATAGCTAAACAAATAAACAACAGTAAAATCCACAACACAACAAAGTCACCCTACACTATACATAGCTAAACAAATAAACAACAGTAAAATCCACAACACAACAAAGTCGCTCTACACCGTACATAGCTAAACAAATAAACAGTAAAATCCACAACACAACAAAGTCACCCCATCACCGTACATAGCTAAACAAATAAACAGTAAAATCCACAACACAACAAAGTCACCCCATCACCGTACATAGCTAAACAAATAAACAGTAAAATCCACAACACAACAAAGTCGCTCTACACCGTACATAGCTAAACAAATAAACAACAGTAAAATCCACAACACAACAAAGTCAGCCTACACCGTACACAGCTAAACAAATAAACAGGAAAATCCACAACACAACAAAGTCACTACACCGTACATAGCTAAACAAATGAACAACAGTAAAATCCACAACACAACAAAGTCACCCTACATAGCTAAACAAATAAACAACAGTAAAATCCACAACACAACAAAGTCACCATACATAGCTAAACAAATAAAACAGATGGAAACAAATATCTAGGCGTTGCCATGAGACCAACATACATGGGTGTTGCCATGACAGTGTTGGACACTCGTTGCAATATGTTCCGGCCAACTTGGCCTGTACTTGAAAAAAGGTACCGGCCAAGATGAAATTGTACAGGCCAATATTTTTGGCCTGTACTTAAGAATTAGTTCCGGCCAAAAATAAATGGTACAGGCCAGTGAATGTGGTTCTGTCCGGTGGCTTTGCCACCGGATGCATGTGCCGCAGGCAATTGCCATGCTAGGGGGGTCCGGGGGCATGCCCCCCACGAAATTTGTTTTAAGTAGACACAAAATGGTGCATTCTGGTGGACTTTGGGGTAAAATCAACCTCTTTTTTATCTTAAATTTTGTCAATTTTTTAGATAATATTTCTTCAAAATTGCTATGTAAGTAACTATTTAACTAAGGGGGGTTGATTTTGAATCATTTTTAGGACTGTCCCCATTCAACTTATCTTTTTTTATTAAAAACCTTTATAACCACATATACGCTTACATCCGAGCCAACGAGAGTGATTAATATAAGTTGTTCAAACTTGCTTCGCAATCGTTGTAAAATAAATAAATTATAAAAATTAAAAAAATAAGACATCTCGCCACGATGTCGAGTGCGTAGTAAACGTTTCTCGCCAGTCTAAAAACGTTATCGCCATGGCGAGTTGGCGAGTGCGAATATCCAACGCTGCATGACACCAACATACATGGGTGTTGCCCTGACACCAACATACATGGGTGTTGCCATGACACCAACATACCTGGGTGTTGCCATGACACCAACATACATGGGTGTTGCCATGACCCCAACATAACACCAACATACATTGGTGTTGCCATGACACCAACATACATTGGTGTTGCCATGACACCAACATACATGGGTGTTGCCATGACACCAACATACATGGGTGTTGCCATGACCCCAACATACACCATGACACCAACATACATGGGTGTTGCCATGACACCAACATACATGGGTGTTGCCATGACACCAACATACTTGGGTGTTGCCATGACCCCAACATGACACCAACATACATGGGTGTTGCCATGACACCAATATACATGGGTGTTGCCATGACACCAAAAAGACCTGGGTGTTGCCATGACACCAACATATACGGGCGTTGCCATGACACCAACATACATGGGCGCTACCATGACACCAACATACAACGGCGTTGCCATGACACCAACATACATGGGTGTTGCCATAACACCAACATACATGGGTGTTGCCATGACACCAACATACATGGGTGTTGCCATGACACCAACATAAGACACCAACATACCTGGGTGTTGCCATCACACCAACATACATGGGCGTTACCATGACACCAAAATGACCTGGGTGTTGCCATGACACCAACATATCTGGGCGTTGCCATGACACCAACACACATGGGCGTTACCATGACACCAAAAAGACCTGGGTATTGCCATGACACCAACATATATGGGCGTTGCCATGACACCAACATACCTGGGTGTTGCCATGACACCAACATACATGGGCATTACCATGACATCAACATTCCTGGGCGTTACCACGACACGAAGAATACCTTTGTGCTTACCACGACACCTTCTCTCTAAAACTTGAACGTGATATCAACGTGATAGGCGTCGTCACGTACGATACGGATACGGTGTCCGCGCCGCCGTCACAGCAAAACACGTATTTACATTGCGTGGCAGTGCGGTAATAATCTGTTTACATAAATAAAACATACGTTCTGGTCGACCTCGGCGGATAAGGGGGTACGCACCCCGCTGCATACGGACCTGTTACAAGCTACAAGCCTATCTGAGATGTACCAAATCCGATTATCCACTAACAACTTGCAAAGCCTGTTGCATCATGGTCCGTGTGACTGGAGTTTAGGGTGCATAATGCCCCTCCCCCGGTATGTTATGCAGCATAACGTGACAGGTTAAATCCAAAGGAGGGGGACACAAATGCCAATTAACCCATTCAACACCAAGTAACTGACATGGACTAGTCCGTGATATTTTTAGACCAATAACTTAATAAGGAAAGTACATTTGGACCAGTTCATTTATAAAAATAATTTTGTCTAAATATAGTAATATTACTGGCAATTCGTGCAGATCCTGAGGACACGGCTCGTCAGGAGCCACAATTTGTGCAAGCCTATTTAGAGGTTTGTAGCGTTCAAAGGGTTGAGAGTATCAGGTGCGGCGCTAGGAATTTCTGGAGGGGGTTCCATGCAAGTGCGACGGCCCGTAGGGCAGGAGGCCGCTAGGGGGGTTCCCCGGAAAAAAATTTTTAATCTGGAAGCTCTGAAATGGCATTTTCTGCATTCTAGAACTCAAAATGTATGGTAAAACAGATGGCAGGAACAAGCATCAGCAGCTTCACAGCTCTCTGTGAAAGTTTGTTAAATCGTGTATCCATCTCACTGATGATGCAGTCAAGAAGTGGAATGGCAACTGTACGGCGATAATATTCTTCTGGCGTATCAGTGGGCTGATTTTGACGATGGATCTGGCGATTGGCAATGCGTGGCAATGACGGATCAACGTTTAGTTTCTCTGCGATGCGTTCGGCTTGTTTGTAGATCTTTTTGAAACCTTCTTCAACGTTGTCACGTGTCGCTTTCATATCAGACGCGGTTTCATCAATCAACTGGTAAGCTTTTACAATGTCTATCGTTCGACCCTGAAGGTAGACGGTAACGCCGTGAAGAGGGTGCAACAGGTAATACAGCGACACCAGATCAATAATAAATCCGAAATCCGTCACAGCTTTAGCGTGAGCAATTGCATCTTTCTTTGATTCTGAGTCCCAGCCTTTGTCCGGGTGAGTTGTGTTGTTGGTGGTGGGGGTGTGTTGGGTTGGTGGGGTTTGTGTTTTTTTTGTGGTGGTTGTGGTGGTTTTTGTTTTTTTGGTTTGTTTTGGGGTGTTGGTGGTTTTGTGGTGTTGTGTTGTTTTGTTTGTGGGTGGGTTGTGTGTTTGTTGGTTTGGGTTTGGTGTGTGTGTGTTGTGTTTTTTGTGTGTTTGGGTTTGCGCCTACAAAGCGAAAGCAAACTGATATAATTTCATCATTGCTTGATATAATTTCATCATTGCTTGATGTTACCTCATCCACCATTACAGTGTGAAAACCTGATTTCTCAAATGAATCATCTCATTTTGCGACTGGTGGTGATGATATGAAGCATTCCTTGAGATGGGTTTCATCATATGATCGTACACCATTAACTGAAAAAGTTCGTTCGCACCCCTCGAACCCCCCCCCACTTGGCGCCGCCCCTGTATTATGTGGATGTGTTAGTTGGTCAATATCTAGAACATCGTGATAAGGAGTAGATCACTCTACGTCACATAGGAAGGGGAGATAATGTCTTCCTGTTTACTTCCGTATTCTTTATACAATATAACTTGTTATATCTTGCTATGATTTAAATATGGTTCAGTTTGTACCAATACTATTCACTGTTGATATATACACGTGGAATTACACTCGGACAACTTCCCGACAAGTAGCTGTCAAGTATTTAAAGTTTAATATTTATTTCTAGTTTCGTTTTACGTTTTCCTGGTATCTCACTCAGTGACTTACGTTTTCCTGGTATCTCACTCCCGGGAAATTGGCTTGTTTCGTTTTCATAGTAAGGAATAACGAACTTCAATTGGGGACAAAATGGCGGAAGGTCATGATTTGACAAGATCGCAGGTTGGAGCTTCTGATGTTATATACGACTTCTGCTGTACGACGTGTTCCGAAGATGGTAAGAACACAGAGGCGGAGCATCAATGCGTTGATTGTCCGGCGTATTTCTGCCAGAGATGTGTGGGATTTCATAACAGACTCCTCAAATCGCACAAGTTACTGGACAAGGCGGCCATGCATGCTGGTAAAGGACATACAACATCCGGATTGTTACCAGCAGATACGTGCCACGATCATCCTGGGAATGTGATAAACATGTTCTGTGGACACCATGACATAGTTTGCTGCACTATTTGTATATCTGTGGATCACAGGTAATTTTAATAAGCTTTAATCAGTCAACTGTCATTTGTGTGTGCAATATTGATCCAAACCATTATTGTAAATAGTGATATAAATTGATATAAACTGATATTAACTGATATAAAACTGATATAAACTATTGGTTTACTAGTGACAATGACGGGGACGTTTTTAAAGTGTATCAGTGGTGGTTCCAGAGGGTGATCCATGGGATCCGGCCCCCTGCATTTATGGTGCAATGCTCGGTACCCAGTCTGATGTATAAACCGATTTTGTTACATACCTTACCAATACGGCTGATTATCCCGAGCTAGGGTGGGCACAAATCCATATCCTCAAGGAGAAGCACCAGCTATGAGTAGAAATACGTATCCCAGCATAAAACGTAGCAACATATGCTCGGTACGTGCCTATCACAAGTATAGAAAGTAGCAACATATACTCGGTACGTGCATATCACAAGTATAGACAGTAGCAACATATACTCGGTACGTGCATATCATAAGTATAGAAAGTAGCAACATATACTCGGTACGTGCATATCACAAGTATAGAAAGTAGCAACATATACTAGGTACGTGCATATCACAAGTATAGAAAGTAGCAACATATACTCGGTACGTGCCTATCACAAGTATAAAACGTAGCAACATATACTCGGTACGTGCATATCACAAGTATAGAAAGTAGCAACATATACTCGGTACGTGCCTATCACAAGTATAAAACGTAGCAACATATACTCGGTACGTGCATATCACAAGTATAGAAAGTAGCAACATATACTCGGTACGTGCCTATCACAAGTATAAAACGTAGCAACATATACTCGGTACGTGCATATCACAAGTATAGAAAGTAGCAACATATACTCGGTACGTGCCTATCACAAGTATAAAACGTAGCAACATATACTCGGTACGTGCATATCACAAGTATAGAAAGTAGCAACATATACTCGGTACGTGCCTATCACAAGTATAAAACGTAGCAACATATACTCGGTACGTGCATATCACAAGTATAGAAAGTAGCAACATATACTAGGTACGTGCATATCACAAGTATAGAAAGTAGCAACATATACTCGGTACATGCATATCACAAGTATAGAAAGTAGCTAGTGATTTTGAATGTGAAGAAACAATTGGGACTGCGTGTGTTATCACTAGTATTGTGTTTGTAATTACTGGTCTTGTATTTGTAATTGCTGGTCTTGTATTTGTAATTGCTGGTCTTGTGTTTGTAATTGCTGGTCTTGTATTTGTAATTGATGGTCTTGTGTTTGTAATTGTTGGTCCTGTATTTGTAATTGCTGTTCTTGTGTTTGTGATTCTGGTCTTGTATTTGTAATTGCTGGACTTGTGTTTGTAATTCTGGTCTTCTATTTGTAATTGCTGGTATCGTAATTGCTGGTTGTATTTGTAATTGATGGTATTGTATTTGTAATTGCTGGTCTTGTGTTTGTAATTCTGGTCTTCTATTTGTAAATACTGATATCATAATTGCTGGTCTTGTAATTGCTGGTCTTGTAATTGCTGGTCTTGTAATTGCTGGTATTGTACTGTGCTTTCAAAGTAAAGTAATAACGGTGGTAAACAAACATTCGATACACTATTGTATTATAGGTAAGTCAGGTATAACCTATTAATCAATAAATCACAGTACTTGTAAGCTATCGTATGTTGCCTTACCTATACAGTAGTGTAATATTCCAACGGTATTATTACTTTACTTCGAAAGCACAGTAATTGCTGGTATTGTATTTGTAATTGCTGGTATTGTATTTGTAATTGCTTGTATTGTATTCGTAATTGCTGGTATTTTATTTTTAATTGCTGGTATTTTGTTTGTAATTGCTAGTATTGTACTTGTAATTGCTTGTATTGTGTTTGTAATTGCTGGTATTGTACTTGTCATTGCTGGTATTGTATTTGTAATTGCTGGTATTGTACTTGTAATTGCTGGTATTGCGTTTGTAGTTGCTGGTATTGTACTTGCAATTGCTGGTATTGTACTTGTAATTGTTGGTATTGTAATGGTAATTGCTGGTATTTACGTTTGTAATTGCCGGTATTGTATTTGTAATTGCTGGTATTATATTTGTAATTGCTGGTATTGTACTTGTAATTGCTGGTATTGTGTTTGTAATTACTGGTATTGTACTTGTCATTGCTGGTATTGGATTTGTAATTGCTGGTATTGTACTTGTCATTGTACTTGTAATTGCTGGTATTGCATTTGTAATTGCTGGTATTGTACTTGCAATTGCTGGTATTGTACTTGTAATTGCTGGTATTGTAATTGTAATTGCTGGTATTTACGTTTGTAATTGCCGGTATTGTATTTGTAATTGCTGGTATTGTACTTGTCATTGTACTTGTAATTGCTGGTATTGCGTTTGTAATTGCTGGTATTGTACTTGTAATTGCTGGTATTATATTTGTAATTGCTGGTATTGTACTTGTAATTGCTGCTATGTGCGTTTGTAATTGCTAGTATTGTACTTGTAATTGCTGGTATTGTATCTGCGTTTGTACTATTATTGTATTTGCTCTAAGCATCTTGTATATGTTTTATGCAAAAATGCCGTAATACAATATTGTTGTTGTTGTTGTTGTTGTGTAGCCCCGACTACTGAATTTAACATGAAAGAACAGCGTTTTGCTAGAGGTGTTTGTGGGCATGTACACTGTCAATGGTGCGCTACGACGCATTTAAATTTACATCTTGGAAATTCAAATTTGAATTAATATGTTGTGCAGAATGTATGTGGGTTCCAAGTTGACAACCCAACTCTTCGTTATATTCCCCACCCCCTACAGTTGTTATGGCATTTTGTTTGGTTTTAGCTATTTTATTTTTCTGGGACAATCTGCAGGCCGGGCTTTCGGTGCCTAATAGTAGCTATATGACTGGTGTATCAACGGGAAGACACACATCATGTTATATAATAGATTGTGGTTATATAATAGATTGTGGTTATATAATAGATTGTGGTTATATAATAGCTTAATGTTATATAATAGGTTGAGGTTATATAATATATTGTGGTTATATAATAGATTAAGGTTATATAATAGGTTGTGGTTATATAATAGATTAAGGTTATATAATAGTGTGGTTATATAATAGGTTGAGGTTATATAATAGGTTGTGGTTATATAATAGCTTAAGGTTATATAATAGAGTGTGGATATATAATAGATTGTGGCTGTATAATAGATTGTGGTTATATAATAGATTGTGGTTATATAATAGCTTAAGGTTATATAATAGGTTGAGGTTATATAATAGATGGTGGTTATATAATAGATTGTGGTTATATAATAGATTGTGGTTATATAATAGATTGTGGTTATATAATAGATTGTGGTTATATAATAGATTGTGGTTATATAATAGATTGTGGTTATATAATAGATTGTGGTTATATAATAGGTTGTGGTTATATAATAGGTTGTGGTTATATAATAGATTAAGGTTATATAATTGATTGTGGTTATATAATAGATTGTGGTTATATAATAGAGTGTGGTTATATAATAGATTGTGGTTATATAATAGAGTGTGGTTATATAATAGATTGTTGTTATATAATAGATTGTGGTTATATAATAGATTGTGGTTATATAATAGATTGTGGTTATATAATAGATTAAGGTTAGTTTAAACTTTTATTCAGTTCATTCAATATATATACGGTATATAAATACAACAGGATATCTGAAATGGATTGGAAAACAAGCTGAGAGCTTATGTAAATTCCTTTCCATGAGGATGTTACAATATACAGTTGTTAGCATTGGGAGCGGTTAGTGATACATGACGGGCATTGTCTTGGGTTCTTTAGCCCCGATTGGTATTGGGTGCTTGTATGCGTACTTGTGATTTGTGGGGCAATTTGAAACAAGTGTTGTCATCATGCGTGTACTAATTTGTGGTGAACTGAATTGGAAGGTATGGAAAATTAGTAAATGGGATGAAATGAAATGGGTTGCTGTGACACACAGGAAAGGAAGGATGGACCTGGAATACCCACCAGGTAGTCGGATCATGCATCAAACCTCTTTGTAGCTGCAATGTAAGCATGGACAGTTAGAAAGATGGATTTGTTATTTTTGAATGGTAAACGATCGTCGCCATACAGAAAAGTATTTGTTGTCGGTGCGCAAGGGATATTGGACAAGAGTAGGTGACGAGCATTGTTGTATCGTGGGCACTGCTGTTTCCATTGCTCCACAGGCACAGTTTGGCGATTCAACAATGTTTTTTCGATGGAAGTCGACATTCAAAGAACTACATCCTAGTCGTAGATGAGCATGGCGAATCTGGAGCCTCCTGTTTCCCAGGTCGTATAGAGGAGAATATTTCTTAGGCTTGCTGAGTTTGGATTTAAATTCGGATACATTCCTGGAGTTACGGGTGTCATAAGGAAGAGAGTTCCAATCGCGGATGGTTGCTGGAAGAAATGAATTAGCATATGCTTGCGTTTTAGTGTGTATTAAAGGGACGTCAGGAACGGAACGTAGGGAGTAGGTTTGAATGGGTTGTTGTGGTATGATGTCAGAAAGATACCTGGGAGTTAGATTGTTCCTCATTTTAAAGAAGAGAATACATCTATGATCTTTACGTCTCGATGCAAGGGTTTCCCAGTTGAGATCGTTCCGGAGACGGTTGAGGTTACAAAGCTTAGTAGCACCACTGACTATACGGGCTGCTTCGTTTTGCACTGCCTCGATGTCGTTGCTTAATGTGTTGGAACAGTTGTCCCAGACAACATCTGCATATTCTAGGAGAGGTCTAATGAAAGAGACGTACATACGCTGGAGACTCGGGCGGGAGAGAATGTATTTGAGGGATCGTAAGATTCCAATTCGTTGCCATGCCTTGTTTAACGATGAGGTTATGTGGGATGACCACGATCCGTCGTCAGAGAAGGTAAGGCCGAGGTGCTTGTGATTTTTCACTTGTTTTATATGATTTTGATCCATAGATATGATTGGGTGGGGAAGTTTGCGGCGTTTTCTAGTGAACAGAACTGACTCTGTTTTGTTTGGGTTGAATGTAACTAACCATCTATTTAGGAGTGTTGCCGAGGATACTGGATCGTCGACTATGACATATAGGCTTGTGTCGTCAGCAAACAAACGTATTTTGGCTTCAACATCTGTGACTATGTCATTTATATAGATTAGAAACAGTAGAGGGCCTAGAATCGATCCTTGTGGGACGCCGGCGTTTACTGGTGCCCAAGAAGAGGTGGTATTTGCGAATACGACTCTCTGTTTCCTATTAGAGAGATAGGACTCGAACCAAGAAAGAAGAGAACCAGCTATGCCAATGGAACCAAGTTTATGGAGGAGACCTTTGTGCCACACTCTGTCAAAGGCTTTCGAAATGTCGCAGAAGACAGCTCGAACTTCTTTGCCTTCGTCAAGAGCTTTGCAGACATCGTTGTACATATATGTCAGCTGATTGACGGTCGAATCGCCTTTTATGAATCCAGATTGGAATGAAGTGAGAAGGTTGTTAGATGTAACATAATTGAAGAGTTGTTTGTGTATACATCGCTCCATTAGTTTCCCTAGACAATTAAGTAGGGATATAGGCCTATAGTTGGACGGTGTGGAGGCATCAGACTTTTTAAAGATGGGAGTCACGTTTGCCTGTTTCCAAGAAAGAGGGAAGGTAGAGTTAGAGAGAAGTAAGTTAAAAAGGTGCGATAAAGGACCAGCGAGTTCCTCTGAGCCCTCCTTGATTAGACGTGGGCTGACTTTATCTGGACCACTAGCCTTGGCTGGGTCTACTAATGATATAGCGCCTTTCACGTCCGTAGTAGAGATGAATATTTCTGATAGAGAACTCATTGGGTGATTGTACATGGTTGGGATAGGACGGTTGACATCATCAAGAGTTGACTGGGAGCAGAAGAAGGAATTGAGTAATTCTGCTTTGTCTGCGTCGTTCAATGCCTCGGTGCCATTATGAAAGAGGGTAGGAATTACAGAGGATTTTGATTTTTTGTTGTTGAGCTTGTTTGCGAGTTTAAACCATGTTTTTGTGGGGATATTTTCAGTATTGATTTGCTTGATGATTGCTGATTGATGTTCTGCTTTGGAATTGCGGATTATGGATGTGGTGGCGTTGCGAATGTGTCTGAATTCTTCCCATGATGAAACTGTGTTGGTTGACTTAGCTCTTTGGTGAATTTTATTTCGCTTTTTGATCATTTGTCTTATATTGTTATTCATCCATGGAACGTCATTTGGTCTGATTGTTACAGTTTTGTTTGGAATGCTGCTAGACGCTGCAGCTGTTATCGAATCTGCGATATTTATTGCGATACTTTTCATATCATTGCTGTCGAGAATAGATTCCCAGTCTGTTGACTGAAGAAGGTTTCTGTATGTTGGATAGTCGGCTTTGTCATACAGCCATATATGCCGTTTAAATGGGGACTGCGTAGGTTTAGAAAACTTGAATACGGACACGATAGGACAATGGAAGCGGACAAGGTCGGGGATGAAAGGGTCAGCGACAAAGCTGTGCAGGACATGTTGGCGATTCTTGACAAACATCAAGTCGATGGTGGTTCTAGAATGCTCGGTGAAATGTGTTGGAGAGGTAATGAGCTGGTGGGCATTGTACGAATCTATAAGTCTGTTAATTTTGTTGTTTGGGGATACGCTGACATTTATATTGAAGTCGCCAGTAATGATAATGTTGTCGAAGTGTTGGTTAAAGGCAAGGTCAATGCTATGTTCCATGTTAAGCCATTGTGTATTGTTTGCGTCTGGTGGGCGGTAAATACCACCGATCAGGAGTTTGCGTTGGCTGACATAGACTTCGACCCATAGAGCTTCTAGATCCTGTTGAATAAGATCTTTACGTTCGATAGCATGTATTGTGTTTCGAGTATAGATTGCAACGCCGCCACCTGGTCGACCAGTTCTATCTAGTCGAAAGGGTAGGTTAAAGTTAGGGATATGTAGTACGTCGTTGGGTGTGGATGACGATAACCATGTTTCTGTGAAAACTAAAATGTCATATGGTTGAGCTTCGATGGCCAGGATATCTATTTTGGGTTTCAAGCTGTGTATGTTTAAGTGCATAACGCTAAGTCCAGTGTTAGTTAGTTTGATATAGGGATCAGATGGGATAGCATGATTACTATGGTTAGGTACTGGGCCTGGATTAAGTTCGACATCGCCCGCCAGTAGTAATAGTATTTCTGCTATACACGTAGCACCTGCTGTCAGCGTTTTTACAATAGGAGAGGGGAATATACTGTTGTCCAGGTTAAAAGAAACATGACGGCTAAGATAAGTCGGTTTATAATGACGCAACATTAAGGTGGATAGAGGTAGTAGCTGTTAGAGTCGTCATGAATCTTTCCGGTGGAGGTGATTAACAAGAAGACGAAAACGAAGGAAGGTAGACAGGCAGCAACCCCATTTCCGCATGTGTCACAGCAAGTGAACAATGAGTAAAATGATATGGCCATTAAAGATACCAGTTCAATAGTAATAGTAGGTATGATTAGTATGGGCTTAGTATACTTGGAAGCGTTTTGCTATAGCATGAACTATAGTTGACTAAGAGTGTAAAATGATAAAATATGACGTGATTAAGTATGGAAGGATCGGTAAGAGACAGTACAGCTAAAAACAAAGTGATGTGGTTCAGTATGGCAGTATCGGTAACAGGATGTTCAACATGTGTAAATGTGGTGTGGTTATGTATGGCAATATCGGAAAGAGAAAGTAAAAATTGTAACAAAGGCATGTGATTAGATATGACAGCAACAAAAGCAACGACATGTAACAAAGTGATGCGATTACGTATGGCAGTATCCAGTACTATGCGATATGTACAAGCAGTATCGGTCAGAGATAGTAACGCATATATCAGTAATGTTATGATGTACTAGATAAGGCAGTATGGTTTGGAAACGGTCGACTGCTAGTCATCATTGAGTAGTTCTACAATGGTGAACCCATACATTGATGCATGGAGGCATTGAAC
>JABXNX010001285.1:0-13144 GCA_014843695.1 Archivesica marissinica | reverse complement strand
TGTGTAAGTAAGTATCGTTGGGTTCACATATGTATCGTATGTTCTAAGTAAGTATCGCCTAGTTCACATATGTATCGTATGTGTTTAGGTAAGTATCGTCTAGTTCACATATGTATCGTATGTGTTTAAGTAAGTATCGTCTAGTTCACATATGTATCGTATGTGTTTAAGTAAGTATCGTCTAGTTCACATATGTATCGTATGGTTTAAGTAAGTATCGTCTAATTCACATATGTATCATATGGTTTTAAGTAAGTATCGTCTAGTTCACTTATGTATCGTATGTTTTAAGTAAGTATCGTCTAGTTCACATATGTATCGTATGGTTTTAAGTAAGTATCGTCTAGTTCACATATGTATCGTATGGTTTAAGTAAGTATCGTCTAGTTCACATATGTATCGTATGGTTTAAGTAAGTGTCGTCTAGTTCACATATGTATCGTATGTGTTTAAGTAATTATAGTCTAGTTCACATATGTATATATGGTTTAAGTAAGTATCGTCTAGTTCACATATGTATCGTATGGTTTTACGTAAGTATCGTCTAGTTCACATATGTATCGTATGGTTTAAGTAAGTATCGTCTCATTCACATATGTATCGTATGGTTTAAGTAAGTATCGTCTAGCTAACATATGTATCGTATGGTTTAAGTAAGTATCGTCTAGTTCACATATGTATCGTATGGTTTTAAGTAAGTATCGCCTATTTCACATATGTATATATGGTTTAAGTAAGTATCGTCTAGTTCACATATGTATCGTATGGTTTTAAGTACTTATCGTCTAGTTCATATATGTATATATGGTTTAAGTAAGTATCGTCTAATTCACATATGTATCGTATGCTTTAAGTAAGTATCGTCTAGTTCACATATGTATCGTATGGTTTAAGTAAGTATCGTCTAGTTCACATATGTATCTATGGTTTAAGTAAGTATCGTCTAGTTCACATATGTATCGTATGGTTTAAGTAAGTATCGCCTAGTTCACATATGTATCTATGGTTTAAGTAAGTATCGTCTAGTTCACATATGTATCGTATGTTTAAGTAAGTATCGTCTAGTTCACATATGTATGTATGGTTTAAGTAAGTATCGCCTAGTTCACATATGTATCGTATGGTTTAAGTAAGTATCGTCTAGTTCACATATGTATCGTATGTTTTAAGTAAGTATCGTCTAATTCACATAGTATCGTATGTTTTAAGTAAGTATCGCTATTCACATATGTATTATGTTTAAGTAATATCGTCTAGTTCACATATGTATCGTATGGTTTAAGTAAGTATCGCCTAGTTCACATATGTATCTATGGTTTTAAGTATCGCCTAGTTCACATATGTATCGTATGTTTTAAGTAAGTATTGCTAGTTCACATATGTATCTATGTTTAAGAAACCACACAAACTATGTTTTAAGTATCGTCTAGTTCACATATGTATCGTATGGTTTTAAGTAAGTATCGCCTAGTTCACATATGTATCTATGGTTAAGTAAGTATCGTCTAATTCACATATGTATCGTATGTTTTAAGTAAGTATCGTCTAGTTCACATATGTATCGTATGTTTTAAGTAATTATCGTCTAGTTCACATATGTATCGTATGTTTTAAGTAAGTATCGTCTAGTTCACATATGTATCGTATGTTTTAAGTAAGTATCGTCTAATTCACATATGTATCGTATGTTTTAAGTAAGTATCGTCTAGTTCACATATGTATCGTATGTTTTAAGTAATTATCGTCTAGTTCACATATGTATCGTATGTTTTAAGTAAGTATCGTCTAGTTCACATATGTATCGTATGTTTTAAGTAAGTATCGTCTAATTCACATATGTATCGTATGTTTTAAGTAAGTATCGTCTAGTTCACATATGTATCGTATGTTTTAAGTAATTATCGTCTAGTTCACATATGTATCGTATGTTTTAAGTAAGTATCGTCTAGTTCACATATGTATCGTATGTTTTAAGTAATTATCGTCTAGTTCACATATGTATCGTATGTGTTTAAGTAAGTATCGTTGGGTTCACATATGTATCGTATGTTTTAAGTAAGTATCGCCTAGTTCACATATGTATCGTATGTGTTTAGGTAAGTATCGTCTAGTTCACATATGTATCGTATGTGTTTAAGTAAGTATCGTCTAGTTCACATATGTATCGTATGTGTTTAGGTAAGTAGCGTCTAGTTCACATATGTATCGTATGGTTTTAAGTAAGTATCGTCTAATTCACATATGTATCATATGGTTTTAAGTAAGTATCGTCTAGTTCACTTATGTATCGTATGTTTTAAGTAAGTATCGTCTAGTTCACATATGTATCGTATGGTTTTAAGTAAGTATCGTCTAGTTCACATATGTATCGTATGGTTTTACGTAAGTATCGTCTAATTCACATATGTATCGTATGGTTTAAGTAAGTGTCGTCTAGTTCACATATGTATCGTATGTGTTTAAGTAATTATAGTCTAGTTCACATATGTATATATGGTTTAAGTAAGTATCGTCTAGTTCACATATGTATCGTATGGTTTTACGTAAGTATCGTCTAGTTCACATATGTATCGTATGGTTTAAGTAAGTATCGTCTCATTCACATATGTATCGTATGGTTTAAGTAAGTATCGTCTAGCTAACATATGTATCGTATGGTTTAAGTAAGTATCGTCTAGTTCACATATGTATCGTATGGTTTTAAGTAAGTATCGCCTATTTCACATATGTATATATGGTTTAAGTAAGTATCGTCTAGTTCACATATGTATCGTATGGTTTTAAGTACTTATCGTCTAGTTCATATATGTATATATGGTTTAAGTAAGTATCGTCTAATTCACATATGTATCGTATGCTTTAAGTAAGTATCGTCTAGTTCACATATGTATCGTATGTTTTAAGTAAGTATCGTCTAGTTCACACATGTTTCGTATGTTTTATGTAAGTATTGCCTAGTTCATATATGTATCGTATGGTTTAAGTAAGTATCGTCTAGTTCACATATGTATCGTATGCTTTAAGTAAGTATCGTCTAATTCACATATGTATCGTATGTTTTAAGTAAATATCGTCTAGTTCAGATATGTATGGTATGGTTTTAAGTAAGTATCGCCTAGTTCACATATGTATCTATGGTTTAAGTAAGTATCGTCTAGATAACATATGTATCGTATGTTTTATGTAAATATCGTCTAGTTCACATATGTATCGTATGCTTTAAGTAAGTATCGTCTAATTCACATATGTATCGTATGTTTTAAGTAAGTATCGTCTAGTTCACACATGTATCGTATGGTTTAAGTAAGTATCGCCTAGTTCACATATGTATCTATGGTTTTAAGTATCGCCTAGTTCACATATGTATCGTATGGTTTTAAGTAAGTATTGTCTAGTTCACATATGTATCTATGGTTTAAGTAAGTATCGCCTAGTTCACATATGTATCTATGGTTTTAAGTATCGTCTAGTTCACATATGTATCGTATGGTTTTAAGTAAGTATCGTCTAGTTCACATATGTATCTATGGTTTAAGTAAGTATCGCCTAGTTCACATATGTATCGTATGGTTTTAAGTAATTATCGTCTAGTTCACACATGTATCGTACGTTTTAAGTAAGTATCGTCTAATTCACATAGGTATCGTATGTTTTAAGTAAGTATCGTCTAGTTCTCATATGTATCGTATGTTTTAAGAAATTATCGTCTAGTTCACATATGTATCGTGTGTGTTTAAGTAAGTATCGTCTAGTTCACATATGTATCGTATGTTTTAAGTAAGTATAGCCTTGTTCACATATGTATCGTATGTGTTTAGGTAAGTATCGTCTAGTTCACATATGTATCGTATGGTTTTAAGTAAGTAACGTCTAATTCACATATGTATCGTATGGTTTAAGTAAGTATCGTCTAGTTCACATATGTATCGTATGGTTTTAAGTAAGTATCGTCTAGTTCACATATGTATCGTATGGTTTAAGTAAGTATCGTCTAATTCACATATGTATCGTATGGTTTAAGTAAGTATCGTCTAGTTCACATATGTGTCGTATGTGTTTAAGTAAGTATCGTCTAGTTCACATATGTATATATGGTTTAAGTAAGTATCGTCTAGTTCACATATGTATATATGGTTTAAGTAAGTATCGTCTAGTTCACATATGTATCGTATGGTTTTAAGTAAGTATCGTCTAGTTCACATATGTATCGTATGTTTTTATGTAAGTATCGTCTAGTTCACATATGTATCGTATGTTTTTATGTAAGTATCGTCTAGTTCACATATGTATCATATGTTTTTATGTAAGTATCGCCTAGTTCACATAAATATCTATGGTTTAAGTAAGTATCGTCTAGTTCACGTATATATATATATGGTTTAAGTAAGTATCGCATAGTTCACATATATATCTATGGTTTAAGTAAGTATCGCCTAGTTCACATATGTATCTATGGCTTAAGTAAGTATCGTCTAGTTCACATATGTATCGTATGTATTTATGTAAGTATCATCTAGTTCACATTATGTATCGTATGTTTTTATGTAAGTATCGCCTAGTTCACATATATATCTATGGTTTAAGTAAGTATCGCCTAGTTCACATATGTATCGTATGTGTTAGGTAAGTATCGTCTAGTTCACATATGTATCGTATGTTTTAAGTAAGTATCGCCTAGTTCACATATGTATCGTATGGTTTTAAGTAAGTATCGTCTAGTTCACATATGTATATATGGTTTAAGTAAGTATCGTCTAGTTCACATATGTATATATGGTTTAAGTAAGTATCGTCTAGTTCACATATGTATCGTATGGTTTAAGTAAGTATCGTCTAGTTCACATATGTATCTATGGTTTAAGTAAGTATCGTCTAGTTCACATATGTATCGTGTGGTTTAAGTAGGTATCGTCTAGTTCACCTATGTATCGTATGGTTTAAGTAAATATCGTCTAGTTCACATATGTATCGTATGTGTTTAAGTAAGTATCATCTAGTTCACATATGTATCGTATGTGTTTAAGTAAGTATCGTCTAGTTCACATATGTATCGTATGTGTTTAAGTAAGTATCGTCTAGTTCACATATGTATCGTATGGTTTAAGTAAGTATAGTCAAGTTCACATATGTATCTATGGTTTAAGTAAGTATCGTCAAGTTCACATATGTATCTATGGTTTAAGTAAGTATCGTATAGTTCACCTATGTATCGTATGTTTAAGTAAGTATCGTCTAGTTCACCTATGTATCGTATGTTTTAAGTAAGTATCGTCTAGTTCACCTATGTATCGTATGTTTTTAAGTAAGTATCGTCTAGTTCATCTATGTATCGTATGGATTAAGTAAGTATCGTCAAGTTCACATATGTATCGTATGTTTTAAGCAAGTATCGCCTAGTTCACATATGTATCGTATGTTTTTATGTAAGTATCGTCTAGTTCACATATGTATCGTATGTTTTTATGTAAGTATCGTCTAGTTCACATATGTATCGTATGTTTTTATGTAAGTATCGCCTAGTTCACATATATATCTATGGTTTAAGTAAGTATCGTCTAGTTCACATATATATCTATGGTTTAAGTAAGTATCGCCTAGTTCACATATATATCTATGGTTTAAGTAAGTATCGCCTAGTTCACATATGTATCTATGGCTTAAGTAAGTATCGTCAAGTTCACATATGTATCGTATGTATTTATGTAAGTATCGTCTAGTTCACATATGTATCGTATGTTTTTATGTAAGTATCGTCTAGTTCACATATGTATCGTATGTTTTTATGTAAGTATCGTCTAGTTCACATTATGTATCGTATGTTTTTATGTAAGTATCGCCTAGTTCACATATATATCTATGGTTTAAGTAAGTATCGCCTAGTTCACATATGTATCGTATGTGTTTAGGTAAGTATCGTCTAGTTCACATATGTATCGTATGTGTTTAAGTAAGTATCGTCTAGTTCACATATGTATCGTATGTATTTAGGTAAGTATCGTCTAGTTCACATATGTATCGTATGGTTTTAAGTAAGTATCGTCTAGTTCACATATGTATCGTATGTTTTAAGTAAGTATCATCTAGTTCACATATGTATCGTATGGTTTTAAGTAAGTATCGTCTAGTTCTCATATGTATCGTATGGTTTAAGTAAGTATCGTCTAATTCACATATGTATCGTATGGTTTAAGTATGTATCGTCTAGTTCACATATGTGTCGTATGTGTTTAAGTAAGTATCGTCTAGTTCACATATGTATATATGGTTTAAGTAAGTATTGTCTAGTTCACATATGTATATATGGTTTAAGTAAGTATCGTCTAGTTCACATATGTATCGTATGGTTTTAAGTAAGTATCGTCTAGTTCACATATATATCGTATGGTTTAAGTAAGTATCGTCTAATTCACACATGTATCGTATGGTTTAAGTAAGTATCGTCTAGTTCACATATGTATCGTATGTGTTTAAGTAAGTATCGTTTAGTTCACATATGTATCTATGGTTTTAAGTAAGTATCGTCTAGTTCACATATGTATATATGGTTTAAGTAAGTATCGTCTAGTTCACATATGTATCGTATGTTTTTAAGTAAGTATCGTCTAGTTCACAAATGTATCGTATGTTTTAAGTAAGAATCGCCTAGTTCACATATGTATCGTATGTGTTTAAGTAAGTATCGTCTAGTTCACATATGTATCGTATGTTTTAAGTAAGTATCGTCTAGTTCACATATGTATCGTATGTTTTAAGTAAGTATCGCCTAGTTCACATATGTATGTATGGTTTAAGTAAGTATCGTCTAGTTCACATATGTATATATGGTTTAAGTAAGTATCGTCTAGTTCACATATGTATCGTATGGTTTAAGTAAGTATCGTCTAGTTCACATATGTATCTATGGTTTAAGTAAGTATCGTCTAGTTCACATATGTATCGTGTGGTTTAAGTAAGTATCGTCTAGTTCACCTATGTATCGTATGGTTTAAGTAAGTATCGTCTAGTTCACATATGTATCGTATGTGTTTATGTAAGTATCATCTAGGTCACATATGTATCGTATGTATTTAAGTAAGTATCGTCTAGTTCACATATGTATCATAAGTAAGTCAAGTTCACTATGTATCGTATGGTTTAAGTAAGTATCGTCTAGTTCACATATGTATCTATGGTTTAAGTAAGTATCGTCTAGTTCACTATGTATCGTATGTTTAAGTAAGTATCGTCTAGTTCACATATGTATCTATGGTTTAAGTAAGTATCGTCTAGTTCACATATGTATCGTATGGTTTAAGTAAGTATCGTCAAGTTCACATATGTATCGTATGTTTTAAGCAAGTATCGCCTAGTTCACATATGTATCGTATGTTTTTATGTAAGTATCGTCTAGTTCACATATGTATCGTATGTTTTTAAGTAAGTATCGCCTAGTTCACATATGTATCGTATGTTTTAAGTAAGTATCGCCTAGTTCACATATATATCTATGGTTTAAGTAAGTATCGTCTAGTTCACATATATATCTATGGTTTAAGTAAGTATCGCCTAGTTCACATATATATCTATGGTTTAAGTAAGTATCGCCTAGTTCACATATGTATCTATGGCTTAAGTAAGTATCGTCAAGTTCACATATGTATCGTATGTTTTAAGTAAGTATCGTCTATTTCACATATGTATCGTATGTTTTATGTAAGTATCGTCTAGTTCACATATGTATCGTATGTTTTATGTAAGTATCGTCTAGTTCACATATGTATCTATGGTTTAAGTAAGTATCGCCTAGTTCACATATGTATCTATGGTTTAAGTAAGTATCGCCTACTTAACATATATATCTATGGTTTAAGTAAGTATCGTCTAGTTCACATATGTATCGTATGGTTTAAGTAAGTATCGTCTACTAACATATGTATCTATGCTTAAGTAAGTATCGTCTAGTTCACATATGTATCGTATGTGTTTAAGTAATATCATCTAGTTCACATATGTATCGTATGTGTTTAAGTAAGTATCGTCTAGTTCACATATGTATCGTATGTTTTAAGTAAGTATCGTCTAGTTCACATATGTATCGTATGGTTTAAGTAAGTATCGTCTAGTTCACATATGTATCTATGGTTTAAGTAAGTATCGCCTAGTTCACATATGTATCTATGGTTTAAGTAAGTATCGTCTAGTCACATATGTATCGTATGTTTTAAGTAAGTATCGTCTAGTTCACATATGTATCGTATGCTTTAAGTAAGTATCGTCTAATTCACATATGTATCGTATGTTTTAAGTAAGTATCGTCTAGTTCACATATGTATCGTATGGTTTAAGTAAGTATCGCCTAGTTCACATATGTATCTATGGTTTTAAGTATCGCCTAGTTCACATATGTATCGTATGGTTTTAAGTAAGTATCGTCTAGTTCACATATGTATCTATGGTTTAAGTAAGTATCGCCTAGTTCACATATGTATCTATGGTTTTAAGTATCGTCTAGTTCACATATGTATCGTATGGTTTTAAGTAAGTATCGTCTAGTTCACATATGTATCTATGGTTTAAGTAAGTATCGCCTAGTTCACATATGTATCGTATGTTTTAAGTAAGTATCGTCCAGTTCACATATGTATCGTATGTTTTAAGTAATTATCGTCTAGTTCACATATGTATCGTATGTTTTAAGTAAGTATCGTTGGGTTCACATATGTATCGTATGTTTTAAGTAAGTATCGCCTAGTTCACATATGTATCGTATGTGTTTAGGTAAGTATCGTCTAGTTCACATATGTATCGTATGTGTTTAAGTAAGTATCGTCTAGTTCACATATGTATCGTATGTGTTTAGGTAAGTAGCGTCTCGTTCACATATGTATCGTATGGTTTTAAGTAAGTATCGTCTAATTCACATATGTATCATATGGTTTTAAGTAAGTATCGTCTAGTTCACTTATGTATCGTATGTTTTAAGTAAGTATCGTCTAGTTCACATATGTATCGTATGGTTTTAAGTAAGTATCGTCTAGTTCACATATGTATCGTATGGTTTTACGTAAGTATCGTCTAGTTCACATATGTATCGTATGTGTTTAAGTAAGTATCGTCTAGTTCACATATGTATCGTATGGTTTAAGTAAGTATCGTCTAGTTCACATATGTATCGTATGTGTTTAAGTAAGTATCGTCTAGTTCACATATGTATCGTATGGTTTAAGTAAGTATCGTCTAGTTCACATATGTATATATGGTTTAAGTAAGTATCGTCTAGTTCACATATGTATCGTATGTTTTAAGTAAGTATCGTCTAGTTCACATATGTATCGTATGGTTTTAAGTAAGTATCGTCTAGTTCACATATGTATCGTATGGTTTAAGTAAGTATCGTCTAGTTCACATATGTATCGTATGTGTTAAGTAAGTATCGTCTAGTTCACATATGTATCGTATGTTTTAAGAAGTATCGCCTAGTTCACAATGTATGTATGGTTTTAAGTAAGTATCGTCTAGTTCACATATGTATATATGGTTTAAGTAAGTATCGTCTAGTTCACATATGTATCGTATGGTTTAAGTAAGTATCGTCTAGTTCACATATGTATCTATGGTTTAAGTAAGTATCGTCTAGTTCACATATGTATCGTGTGGTTTAAGTAAGTATCGTCTAGTTCACCTATGTATCGTATGGTTTAAGTAAGTATCGTCTAGTTCACATATGTATCGTATGTGTTTAAGTAAGTATCATCTAGGTCACATATGTATCGTATGTATTTAAGTAAGTATCGTCTAGTTCACATATGTATCAGTAAGTATAGTCAGTTCACATATTATCTATGGTTACGTAAGTATCGTCAGTTCACATATGTATCTATGGTTTAAGTAAGTATCGTCTAGTTCAACTATGTATCTATGGTTTAAGTAAGTATCGTCAAGTTCACATATGTATCTATGGTTTAAGTAAGTATCGTCTAGTTCATCTATGTATCGTATGGATTAAGTAAGTATCGTCAAGTTCACATATGTATCGTATGTTTTAAGCAAGTATCGCCTAGTTCACATATGTATCGTATGTTTTTATGTTAGTATCGTCTAGTTCACATATGTATCGTATGTTTTTATGTAAGTATCGCCTAGTTCACATATGTATTGTATGTTTTTATAAGTATCGCCTAGTTCACATATATATCTATGGTTTAAGTAAGTATCGTCTAGTTCACATATATATCTATGGTTTAATTAAGTATCGCCTAGTTCACATATATATCTATGGTTTAAGTAAGTATCGCCTAGTTCACATATGTATCTATGGCTTAAGTAAGTATCGTCAAGTTCACATATGTATCGTATGTTTTTATGTAAGTATTGTCTAGTTCACATATGTATCGTATGTTTTTATGTAAGTATCGTCTAGTTCACATATGTATCGTATATTTGTATGTAAGTATCGTCTAGTTCACATAATGTATCGTATGTTTTTATGTAAGTATCGCCTAGTTCACAAATATATCTATGGTTTAAGTAAGTATCGCCAAGTTCACATATATATCTATGGTTTAAGCAAGTATCGCCTAGATCACATATGTATCGTATGGTTTAAGTAAGTATCGTCTAGTTCACATATATATCTATGGTTTAAGCAAGTATCGCCTAGTTCACATATGTATCTATGGTTTAAGTAAGCATCGTCTAGTTCACATATGTATATATGGTTTAAGTAAGTATCCTCTAGTTCACATATGTATCGTATGTTTTAAGTAAGTATCGTCTAGTTCACATATGTATATATGGTTTAAGTAAGTATCGCCTAGTTCACATATGTATCGTATGGTTTAAGTAAGTATCGTCTAGTTCACATATGTATATATGGTTTAAGTAAGTATCGCCTAGGTAACATATGTATATATGGTTTAAGTAAGTATCGCCTAGTTCACATATGCATCGTATGTTTTAAGTAAGTATCATCTAGTTCACATATGTATCGTATGGTTTTAAGTAAGTAACGTCTAATTCACATATGTATCGTATGGTTTAAGTAAGTATCGTCTAGTTCACATATGTATCGTATGTTTTTAAGTAAGTATCGTCTAGTTCACAAATGTATCGTATGTTTTAAGTAAGTATCGCCTAGTTCACATATGTATCGTATGTTTTAAGGAAGTATCGCCTAGTTCACATATGTATCGTATGGTTTTAAGTAAGTATCGTCTAGTTCACATATGTATATATGGTTTAAGTAAGTATCGTCTAGTTCACATATGTATATATGGTTTAAGTAAGTATCGTCTAGTTCACATATGTATCGTATGGTTTAAGTAAGTATCGTCTAGTTCACATATGTATCTATGGTTTAAGTAAGTATCGTCTAGTTCACATATGTATCGTGTGGTTTAAGTAAGTATCGTCTAGTTCACCTATGTATCGTATGGTTTAAGTAAGTATCGTCTAGTTCACATATGTATCGTATGTGTTTAAGTAAGTATCATCTAGTTCACACATGTATCATGTGATTAAGTAAGTATCGTCTAGTTCACATATGTATCGTATGGTTTAAGTAAGTATAGTCAAGTTCACATATGTATCTATGGTTTACGTAAGTATCGTCAAGTTCACATATGTATCTATGGTTTAAGTAAGTATCGTCTAGTTCACATATGTATCGTATGTTTTTATGTAAGTATCGTCTAGTTCACATATGTATCGTATGTTTTTATGTAAGTATCGCCTAGTTCACATATGTATTGTATGTTTTTATGTAAGTATCGCCTAGTTCACATATATATCTATGGTTTAAGTAAGTATCGTCTAGTTCACATATATATCTATGGTTTAATTAAGTATCGCCTAGTTCACATATATATCTATGGTTTAAGTAAGTATCGCCTAGTTCACATATGTATCTATGGCTTCAGTAAGTATCGTCAAGTTCACATATGTATCGTATGTTTTTATGTAAGTATTGTCTAGTTCACATATGTATCGTATGTTTTTATGTAAGTATTGTCTAGTTCACATATGTATCGTATGTTTTTATGTAAGTATCGTCTAGTTCACATTATGTATCGTATGTTTTTATGTAAGTATCGCCTAGTTCACATATATATCTATGGTTTAAGTAAGTATCGCCTAGTTCACATATATATCTATGGTTTAAGCAAGTATCGCCTAGTTCACATATGTATCGTATGGTTTAAGTAAGTATCGTCTAGTTCACATATATATCTATGGTTTAAGCAAGTATCGCCTAGTTCACATATGTATCTGTGGTTTAAGTAAGCATCGTCTAGTTCACATATGTATATATGGTTTAAGTAAGCATCCTCTAGTTCACATATGTATCATATGTTTTAAGTAAGTATCGTCTAGTTCACATATGTATATATGGTTTAAGTAAGTATCGCCTAGTTCACATATGTATCGTATGGTTTAAGTAAGTATCGTCTAGTTCGCATATTTATCGTGTGGTTTAAGTAAGTATCGTCTAGTTCACATATGTATCGTATGGTTTAAGTAAGTATCGCCTAGTTCACATATGTATCTATGGTTTAAGTAAGTATCGTCTAGTTCACCTATGTATCTATGGTTTAAGTAAGTATCGTCAAGTTCACATATGTATCTATGGTTTAAGTAAGTATCGTCTAGTTCATCTATGTATCGTATGGATTAAGTAAGTATCGTCAAGTTCACATATGTATCGTATGGATTAAGTAAGTATCGTCAAGTTCACATATGTATCGTATGTTTTATGTAAGTATCGTCTAGTTCACATATGTATCGTATGTTTTAGGTAAGTATCGTCAAGTTCACATATGTATCTATGGTTTAAGTAAGTATCGTCTAGTTCATCTATTTATCGTATGGCTTCAGTAAGTATCGTCTAGTTCACATATGTATCGTATGTGTTTAAGTAAGTATCGTTTAGTTCACATATGTATCTATGGTTTTAAGTAAGTATCGTCTAGTTCACATATGTATATATGGTTGAAGTAAGTATCGTCTAGTTCACATATGTATCGTATGTTTTTAAGTAAGTATCGTCTAGTTCACAAATGTATCGTATGTTTTAAGTAAGAATCGCCTAGTTCACATATGTATCGTATGTGTTTAAATAAGTATCGTCTAGTTCACATATGTATCGTATGTGTTTAAGTAAGTATCG
>JABXNX010001284.1:0-13148 GCA_014843695.1 Archivesica marissinica | reverse complement strand
TACATTGTGTCTTCCTCGGTTACATTATGTCTTCCTCGGTTACATTGTGTCTTCCTCGGTTACATTGTGTCTTCCTCGGTTACATTGGGTCTCCTCGGTTACATTGTGTCTCCCTCGGTTACATTGTGTCTCCTCGGTTACATTGGGTCTTCCTCGGTTACATTATGTCTTCCTAGGTTACATTATGTCTTTCTTGGTTACATTGTGTCTCCTCGGTTACATTGGGTCTTCCTCGGTTACATTGGGTCTCCTAGGTTACATTGTGTCTTCCTTGGTTACATTGTGTCTTCCTCGGTTATATTGTGTCTTCCTATGTTACATTTTGTCTCCTCTGTTACATTGTGTCTTCCTAGGTTACATTGTTTCTTCCTAGTTTACATTGTGTCTTCCTCGGTTACATTGTGTCTTCCTCGGTTACATTGTGTCTCCTCGGTTACATTGTGTCTTCCTCGGTACATTGTGTCTTCCTAGGTTACATTGGGTATTATCGGTTAAATTTTGTCTTCCTAGGTTACATTTGGTCTCCTAGGTTACATTTGTTATCCTCGGTTAAATTGTCTGTCCTCGGTTACATTGTGTCTCCTCGGTTGCATTGGGTCTCCTAGGTTACATTGTGTCTCCTCGGTTACATTGTGTCTCCTTGGTTACATTGGGTCTTCCTCGGTTACATTGTGTATTCCTCGTTTACATTGTGTCTTCCTCGGTTACATTGTGTCTTCCTCGGTTACATTGGGTATTCCTCGGTTACATTGTGTCTTCCTCGGTTACATTGTGTCTCCTCGGTTACATTGTGTCTTCCTCGGTTACATTGTGTCTTCCTCGGTTACATTGGGTCTCCTCGGTTACATTGTGTCTTCCTCGGTTACATTGTGTCTTCCTCGGTTACATTGGGTCTTCCTCGGTTACATTGGGCCTTATCGGCTACATTGTGTCTTCCTCGGTTACATTGGGTCTTCCTCGGTTACATTGTGTCTTCCTCGGTTACATTGGGTCTTCCTCGGTTACATTGTGTCTTCCTCGGTTACATTGTGTCTTCCTCGGTTACATTGTGTATGATCGGTTACGTTGTTTCTTCCTCGGTTATATTGTGTTGTCGGTTACGTTGTGACTTCCTCGGTTACATTGTGTCTTCCTCGGTTACATTGTGTCTTCCTCGGTTACATTGGGACTTCCTCGGTTACATTGGTTCTCCTCGGTTACATTGTGTCTCCGAGGTTACATTGGGGGTTACATTGCATCTTCCTCGGTTACATTATGTCTTCCTATGTTACATTGTGTCTCCTCGGTTACATAGTGTCTTCCTAGGTTACATTGTGTCTCCTCGGTTACATTATGTCTTCCTCGGTTACATTATGTCTTCCTAGGTTACATTGTATCTTCCTAGGTTACATTGGGTCTTCTTCGGTTACATTGTGTCTTCCTCGGTTACATTATATCTTACTCGGTTACATTGTGTCTCCTTGGTTACATTGGGTCTCCTCGGTTACATAGGGTCTCCACGGTTACATTATGTCTTCCTCGGTTACATTATGTCTTCCTTGGTTACATTGGTTTTCCTCGGTTACATTGTGTCTTCCTCGGTTACATTGGGTATTCCTCGGTTACATTTGGTCTTCCTCGCTTACATTGGGTCTCCTCGGTTACATTGGGTCTTCCTCGGTTACATTGGATCTTCCTCTGTTACATTGGGTCTCCCTCGGTTACATTGTGTCTTCCTAGGTTACATTGGGTATTATCGGTTAAATTGTGTCTTCCTAGGTTACATTGGGTATTATTGATTACATTGGGTCTTCCTCGGTTACATTGGGCCTTATCGGCTACATTGTGTCTTCCTCGGTTACATTTGGTCTTCCTCGGTTACATTGTGTCTTCCTCGGTTACATTGGGTCTTCCTCGGTTACATTGTGTCTTCCTCGGTTACATTGGGTCTTCCTCGGTTACGTTGTGTCTTCCTCGGTTACATTGTTTCTTCCTCGGTTACATTGTGTATGATCGGTTACGTTGTGTCTTCCTCGGTTACATTGTGTCTTCCTCGGTTACATTGTGTCTTCCTCGGTTACATTGGGACTTCCTCGGTTACATTGGGTCTCCTCGGTTACATTGTGTCTCCGAGGTTACATTGGGGGTTACATTGGGTCTTCCTCGGTTACATTGGGTATTATCGGTTACATTGTGTCTCCGAGGTTACATTGTGTCTTCCTCGGTTACATTGGGTCTTCCTCGGTTACATTGTGTCTCATCGGTTACATTGTGTCTTCCTCGGTTACATTGGGTCTTCCTCGGTCACATTGTGTCTTCCTCGGTTACATTGGGTCTTCCTCGGTTACATTGGGTCTTCCTCGGTTACATTGTGTCGTCCTCAGTTACATTGGGTCTTCCTCGGTTACATTTTGTCTTTCTCGGTTACATTGTGTCTTCCTCGGTTACATTGTGTATTATCGGTTACATTATGTCTTCCTCGGTTACATTGGGTATTATTGATTACATTGGGTCTTCCTCGGTTACATTGGGCCTTATCGGCTACATTGTGTCTTGCTCGGTTACATTGGGTCTTCCTCGGTTACATTGTGTCTTCCTCGGTTACATTGGGTCTTCCTCGGTTACATTGTGTCTTCCTTGGTTACATTGGGTCTTCCTCGGTTACATTGTGTCTTCCTTGGTTACATTGTGTCTTCCTCGGTTACATTGTGTATGATCGGTTACGTTGTGTCTTCCTCGGTTACATTGTGTCTTCCTCGGATACATTGTTTCTTCCTCGGTTACATTGGGTCTTCCTCGGTTACATTGGGTCTCCTCGGTTACATTGTGTCTTCCTCGGTTACATTGTGTATTATCGGTTACATTGTGTCTTCCTCGGTTACATTGTGTCTTCCTTGGTTACATTGGGTCTTCCTCGGTTACATTGTGTCTCATCGGTTACATTGTGTCTTCCTCGGTTACATTGGGTCTTCCTCGGTCACATTGTGTCTTCCTCGGTTACAGTGTATCTCCTCTGTTACATTGTGTCTCCTCGGTTACATTGTGTCTCCTCGGTTGCATTGTGTCTCCTCGGTTGCATTGTGTCTCCTCAGTTACATTGTGTCTTCCTAGGTTACATTATGTCTTCCTCAGTTACATTGTGTAACCTCGGTTACATTGTCTCTCCTCGGTTACATTGGGTCTTCCTCGG
The DNA here is from genome assembly GCA_014843695.1 of Archivesica marissinica. Lineage (NCBI taxonomy): Eukaryota > Metazoa > Mollusca > Bivalvia > Venerida > Vesicomyidae > Archivesica > Archivesica marissinica. The sequence goes on along the minus strand of JABXNX010001284.1, from coordinate 9,979 downwards.
TTACATTGGGTCTCCTAGTTTATATTGTGTCTTCCTTGGTTACTTTGTGTCTCCTCGGTTACATTGGGTCTTCCTTGGTTACATTATGTCTTCCTAGGTTACATTATGTCTTCCTTGGTTACATTGTGTCTCCTCGGTTACATTGGGTCTTCCTCGGTTACATTGGGTCTCCTATGTTACATTGTGTCTTCCTTGGTTACAGTGTGTCTCCTCGGTTACATTGGCTCTTCCTTGGTTACATTGCATCTTCCTCGGTTACATTATGTCTTCCTATGTTACATTGTGTCTCCTCGGTTACATAGTGTCTTCCTAGGTTACATTGTGTCTCCTCGGTTACATTATGTCTTCCACTATTACATTATGTCTTCCTAGGTTACATTGTGTCTTCCTATGTTACATTGGGTCTTCTTCGGTTACATTGTGTCTTCCTCGGTTACATTATATCTTACTCGGTTACATTGTGTCTCCTTGGTTACATTGGGTCTCCTCGGTTACATAGGGTCTCCATGGTTACATTATGTCTTCCTCGGTTACATTATGTCTTCCTTGGTTACATTGGTTTTCCTCGGTTACATTGTGTCTTCCTCGGTTACATTGGGTATTCCTCGGTTACATTGGGTCTTCCTCGGTACATTGGATCTTTCTCTGTTACATTGGGTCTCCCTCGGTTACATTGTGTCTTCCTAGGTTACATTGGGTATTATCGGTTAAATTGTGTCTTCCTAGGTTACATTGGGTATTATTGATTACATTGGGTCTTCCTCGGTTACATTGGGCCTTATCGGCTACATTGTGTCTTCCTCGGTTACATTGGGTCTTCCTCGGTTACATTGTGTCTTCCTCGGTTACATTGGGTCTTCCTCGGTTACATTGTGTCTTCCTCGGTTACATTGGGTCTCCTCGGTTACGTTGTGTCTTCCTCGGTTACATTGTTTCTTCCTCGGTTATATTGTGTATGATCGGTTACGTTGTGACTTCCTCGGTTACATTGTGTCTTCCTCGGTTACATTGTGTCTTCCTCGGTTACATTGGGACTTCCTCGGTTACATTGGTTCTCCTCGGTTACATTGTGTCTCCGAGGTTACATTGGGGGTTACATTGGGTCTTCCTCGGTTACATTGGGTATTATCGGTTACATTGTGTCTCCGAGGTTACATTGTGTCTTCCTCGGTTACATTGGGTCTTCCGAGGTTACATTGTGTCTCATCGGTTACATTGTGTCTTCCTCGGTTACATTGTGTTCCTCGGTTACATTATGTCATCCTCGGTTACATTGTGTCTCCTCGGTTACATTTTGTCTCCTCGATTACATTGTGTCTTCCTTGGTTACAGTGTGTCTCCTCGGTTACATTGGGTCTTCCTCGGTTACATTATGTCTTCCTATGTTACATTGTGTCTCCTCGGTTACATTGTGTCTTCCTAGGTTACATTATGTCTTCGTCTGTTACATTGGGTCTTCCTCAGTTACATTGTTTCTTCCACGGTTACATTATATCTTCCTCGGTTACATTGTGTCTCATCGGTTGCATTGGGTCTCCTCGGTTACATTGTGTCTCCTCGGTTACATTGTGTCTTCCTCGGTAACATTGTGTCTTCCTTGGTTACATTGTGTCCTCCTCGGTTACATTGTGTCTCCTCGGTTACATTATGTCTTCCTTGGTTACATTGGGTTTCCTCGGTTACATTGTGTCTTCCTTGGTTACATTGTGTCTTCCTCGGTTACATTGTGTCTTCCTCGGTTACATTGTGTCTTCCATGGTTACATTGTGTCTTCCTCGGTTACATTATGTCTTCCTCGGTTAAATTGTGTCTCCTGGGTTAGATTATGTCTTCCTTGGTTACATTAGGTCTCCTCGGTTACATTGTGTCTCCTCGGTTACATTGTGTCTCCTCGGTTACATTATGTCTTCCTTGGTTACATTGGGTCTTCTCGGTTACATTATGTCTTCCTAGGTTACATTGGGTCTTCCTCGGTTACATTGTGTCTTCCTCAGTTACATTGGGTCTTCCTCGGTTACATTTTGTCTTTCTCGGTTACATTGTGTCTTCCTCGGTTACATTGTGTATTATCGGTTACATTATGTCCTCCTCGGTTACATTGTGTCTTCGTTGTTTACATTGTGTCTTCCTTGGTTACCTTGTGTCTCCTCGGTAACATTGGGTCTTCCGTGGTTACATTATGTCTTCCTAGGTTACATTATGTCTTTCTTGGTTACATTGTGTCTCCTCGGTTACATTGGGTCTTCCTCGGTTACATTCGGTCTCCTAGGTTACATTGTGTCTTCCTTGGTTACATTGTGTCTTCCTCGGTTACATTATGTCTTCCTATGTTACATTGTGTCTCCTCGGTTACATTTTGTCTTCCTAGGTTACATTATGTCTTCGTCTGTTACATTGGGTCTTCCTCGGCTACATTGTATCTTCCTCAGTTACATTGGGTCTTCCTCGGTTACATTTTGTCTTTCTCGGTTACATTGTGTCTTCCTCGGTTACATTGTGTATTATCGGTTACATTATGTCTTCCTCGGTTACATTGTGTCTTCCTTGTTTACATTGTGTCTTCCTTGGTTACCTTGTGTCTCCTCGGTTACATTGGGTCTTCCTTGGTTACATTATGTCTTCCTAGGTTACATTATGTCTTTCTTGGTTACATTGTGTCTCCTCGGTTACATTGGGTCTTCCTCGGTTACATTCGGTCTCCTAGGTTACATTGTGTCTTCCTTGGTTACATTGTGTCTTCCTCGGTTACATTATGTCTTCCTATGTTACATTGTGTCTCCTCTGTTACATTGTGTCTTCCTAGGTTACATTGTGTCTTCCTAGGTTACATTGGGTCTTCCTCGGTTACATTGGGTCTTCCTCGGTTACATTGGGTCTCCTCGGTTACATTGTGTCTTCCTCGGTACATTGGGTCTTCCTCGGTTACATTGTGTCTTCCTCGGTTACATTGTGTCTTCCTAGGTTACATTGTGTATTATCGGTTAAATTGTGTCTTCCTAGGTTACATTGGGTATTATTGATTACATTGGGTCTTCCTTGGTTACATTGGGTCTTCCTCGGTTACATTGTGTCTTCCTCGGTTACATTGGGTCTTCCTCGGTTACATTGTGTCTTCCTCGGTTACATTGGGTCTTCCTCGGTTACATTGTGTCTTCCTCGGTTACATTGTGTCTTCCTCGGTTACATTGTGTATGATCGGTTACGTTGTGTCTTCCTCGGTTACATTGTGTCTTCCTCGGTTACATTGTGTCTTCCTCGGTTACATTGGGTCTTCCTCGGTTACATTGGGTCTCCTCGGTTACATTGTGTCTGGGTTTTGGGGGTTTTGGGTCTTCCTCGGTTACATTGGGTATTATCGGTTACATTGTTTTTTGGTTTTGGGTTTTGGGTCTTCCTCGGTTACATTGGGTCTTCCTCGGTTACATTGTGTCTTCCTCGGTTACATTGGGTCTTCCTCTGTTACATTGGGTCTTCCTCGGTTACATTGTGTCTCCTCGGTTACATTGGGTTTCCTAGGTTACATTGTGTCTTCCTCGGTTACATTGTGTCTTCCTCGGTTACATTATGTCTTCCTAGGTTACATTGGGTCTTCCTCGGTTACATTATGTCTTCCTCGGTTACATTTGTCTTTCTCTGTTACATTGTGTCTTCCTCGGTTACATTGTGTCTCCTCGGTTACATTGTTTCTTCCTCGGTTACATTATGTCTTCCTCGGTTACATTGTGTCTTCCTCGGTTACATTGTGTCTACCTCGGTTACATTGTGTCTTTCTCAGTTACATTGGGTCTTCCTCGGTTACATTGTGTATTATCGGTTACATTATGTCTTCCTCGGTTACATTGTGTCTTCCTTGGTTACATTGTGTCTTCCTAGGTTACATTGTGTCTTCCTCGGTTACATTGTGTCTCCCTCGGTTACATTGTGTCTTCCTCAGTTACATTGGGTCTTCCTCGGTTACATTGGGTATTATCGGATACATTGTTTCTTCCTCGGTTACATTGGGTCTTCCTCAGTTACATTATGTCTTCCTTGGTTACATTATGTCTTCATCGGTTACATTGTGTCTTCCTCGGTTACATTGTGTCTTCGTCGGTTACATTATGTCTTCCTTGGTTACATTGTGTCTTCCTCGGTTACATTGTGTCTTCCTCGGTTACATTGTGTCTCATCGGTTACATAGTGTCTTCCTCGGTTACATTGTGTCTTCCTCGGTTACATTGTGTCTCCTCGGTTACATTGGGTCTCCCTCGGTTACATTGTGTCTTCCTAGGTTACATTGGGTATTATTGGTTACATTGGGTCTTCTTCGGTTACATTGGGTCTTATCGGCTACATTGTGTCTTCCTCGGTTACATTGGGTTTTCCTCGGTTACATTGTGTCTTCCTCGGTTACATTGGGTCTCCTCGGTTACATTGGGTCTTTCTTGGTTACATTATGTCTTCCTAGGTTACATTGTGTCTTCCTTGGTTACATTGTGTCTTCCTCGGTTACATTGTGTCTTCCTCGGTTACATTGTGTCTTCCTCGGTTACATTATGTCTTCCTTGGTTACATTGTGTCTCCTCGGTTACATTGGGACTTCCTCGGTTACATTGGGTCTCCTCGGTTACATTATGTCTTCCTCGGTTACATTATGTCTTCCTCGGTTACATTGTGTCTTCCTCGGTTACATTGTGTCTTCCTCGGTTACATTATGTCTTCCTCGGTTACATTGTGTCTTTCTCGATTACATTGTGTCTTCCTCGGTAACATTGTGTCTTCCTCGGTTACATTGGGTATTCCTCGATTACATTGGGTCTCCTCGGTGACATTGTGTCTTCCTCGGTTACATTATGTCTTCCTCGGTTACATTTTGTCTTCCTCGGTTACATTGGGTATTCCTCGATTACATTGGGTCTCCTCGGTTACATTGTGTCTTCCTCGGTTACATTGGGTCTCCTCGGTTACTTTGTGTCTTTCTCGGTTACATTGGGTCTCCCTCGGTTACATTGTGTCTTCCTAGGTTACATTGGGTATTATTGGTTACATTGGGTCTTCTTCGGTTACATTGGGTCTTATCGGCTACATTGTGTCTTCCTCGGTTACATTGGGTTTTCCTCGGTTACATTGTGTCTTCCTCGGTTACATTGGGTCTCCTCGGTTACATTGGGTCTTTCTTGGTTACATTATGTCTTCCTAGGTTACATTATATCTTCCCTGTTTACATTGTGTCTCATCGGTTACATTGGGTCTTCCTCGGTTACATTGGGTCTTCCTTGATTACATTGTGTCTTCCTCGGTTACATTATGTCCTCCTAGGTTACATTGGGTCTCCCTCGGTTACATTGTGTCTTCCTAGGTTACATTGGGTATTATCGGTTAAATTGTGTCTTCCTAGGTTACATTTGGTATTATTGATTACATTGGGTCTTCCTCGGTTACATTGGGCCTTATCGGCTACATTGTGTCTTCCTTGGTTACATTTTGTCTTCCTCGGTTACATTAGGTCTTCCTCGGTTACATTGTGTCTTCCTCGGTTACATTGTTTCTTCCTCGGTTACATTGTGTCTCATCGGTTACGTTGTGTCTTCCTCGGTTACATTGGGTCTTCCTCGGTTACATTGGGTCTCCTCGGTTACATTGTGTCTCCTCGGTTACATTGGGCGTTACATTGGGTCTTCCTCGGTTACATTGGGTATTATCGGTTACATTGTGTCTTCCTCGGTTACATTGTGTCTTCCTCGGTTACATTTGGTATTCCTCGGTTACATTGGGTCTCCTCGGTTACATTGTGTCATCCTCGGTTACATTGGGTCTCCTCGGTTACATTGGGTCTTCCTCGCTTACATTGGGTCTCCTCGGTTACATTGGGTCTTCCTCGGTTAAATTGGTTCTTCCTCTGTTACATTGGGTCTCCTTCGGTTACATTGTGTCTTCCTAGGTTACATTGGGTATTATCGGTTAAATTGTGTCTTCCTAGGTTACATTGGGTATTATTGATTACCTTGGGTCTTCCTCGGTTACATTGGGCCTTATCGGCTACATTGTGTCTTCCTCGGTTACATTGGGTCTTCCTCGGTTACATTGTGTATGATCGGTTACGTTGTGTCTTCCTCGGTTACATTGTGTCTTCCTCGGTTACATTGTGTCTTCCTCGGTTACATTGGGTCTTCCTCGGTTACATTGTGTCTCCTCGGTTACATTGTGTCTCCTCGGTTACATTGGGGGTTACATTGGGTCTTCCTCGGTTACATTGTGTATTATCGGTTACATTGCTTCTTCCTCGGTTACATTGGGTCTTCCTCGGGTCTTCCTCGTTTACATTGGGTCTTCCTCGGTTACATTGTGTCTTCCTCGGTTACATTGGGTCTTCCTCGGTTACATTGGGTCTTCCTCGGTTACATTGTGTCTCCTCGGTTACATTGGGTCTCCTAGGTTACATTGGGTCTTCCTCGGTTACATTGTGTCTTCCTCGGTTACATTATGTCTTCCTAGGTTACATTGGGTCTTCCTCGGTTACATTATGTCTTCCTCGGTTACATTTTGTCGTTGTCGGTTACATTGTGTCTTCCTCGGTTACATTGTGTCTCCTCGGTTACATTGTGTCTTCCTCGGTTACATTATGTCTTCCTCGGTTACATTTTGTCTTCCTTGGTTACATTGTGTCTTCCGCGGTTAAATTGTGTCTTCCTCGGTTACATTGTGTCTCCCTCGGTTACATTGTGTCTACCTCAGTTACATTGGGTCTTCTTCGGTTACATTGTGTATTATCGGTTACATTATGTCTTCCTCGGTTACATTGTGTCTTCCTTGGTTACATTGTGTCTTCCTCGGTTATATTGTGTCTCCCTCGGTTACATTGTGTCTTCCTCGCTTACATTGTGTCTCCCTCGGTTACATTGTGTCTTCCTCAGTTACATTGGGTCTTCCTCGGTTACATTGGGTCTTCCTCGGTTAAATTGTGTCTTCCTCAGTTACATTGGGTCTTCCTCGGTTACATTGGATCTTCCTCGGTTACATTGGGTCTTCCTCGGTTACATTGGGTATTATCGGTTACTTTGGGTCTCCTCGGTTACATTGTGTCTTCCTCGGTTACATTATGTATTCCTTGGTTACATTATGTCTTCCTTGGTTACAGTGTGTCTTCCTCGGTTACATTGTGTCTTCGTCTGTTACATTATGTCTTCCTTGGTTACATTGTGTCTTCCTCGGTTACATTATATCTTCCTCGGTTACATTGTGTCTCATCGGTTACATTATGTCTTCCTTGGTTACATTGTGTCTTCCTCGGTTACATTGTGTCTTCCTCGGTTACATTGTGTCTCCTCGGTTGCATTGTGCCTTTCTCTTCGGTTACATTGTGTCTTCCTCGGTTTCATTGTGTCTCCTCGGTTACATTGTGTCTTCCTCGGTTACATTATGTCTTCCTTGGTTACATTATGTCTTCCTCTGTTACATTGTGTCTCCTCGGTTACATTGTGTCTTCCTCGGTTACATTATGTCTTCCTCGGTTACATTGTGTCTTCCTTGGTTACATTGTGTCTTCCTCGGTTACATTGTGTCTTCCTCAGTTACATTGGGTCTTCCCCGGTTACATTGGGTCTTCCTCGGTTACATTGGGTCTTCCTCGGTTACATTGGGTATTATCGGTTACATTGGGTCTCCTCGGTTACATTGTGTCTTCCTCGGTTACATTGTGTCTTCCTCGGTTACATTATGTCTTCCTTGGTTACATTATGTCTTCCTCGGTTACATTGTGTCTTCCTCGGTTACATTGTGTCTTCGTCGGTTACATTATGTCTTCCTTGGTTACATTGTGTCTTCCTCGGTTACATTGTGTCTTCCTCGGTTACATTGTGTCTCATCGGTTACATTATGTCTTCCTTGGTTACATTGTGTCTTCCTCGGTTACATTGTGTCTTCCTCGGTTACATTGTTTCTCCTCGGTTGCATTGTGTCTTTCTCCTCGGTTACATTGTGTCTTCCTCGGTTTCATTGTGTCTCCTCGGTTACATTGTGTCTTCCTCGGTTACATTATGTCTTCCTTGGTTACATTATGTCTTCTTCGGTTACATTATGTCTTCCTTGGTTACATTATGTCTTCCTCGGTTACTTTGGGTCTTCCTCGGTTACATTGGGTATTATCGGTTACATTGGGTCTCCTCGGTTACATTGTGTCTTCCTCGGTTACATTGTGTGGTCCTCGGTTACGTTATGTCTTCCTTGGTTACATTATGTCTTCCTCGGTTACATTGTGTCTCCTCGGTTACATTGTGTCTTCCTCGGTTACATTATGTCTTCCTCGGTTACATTGTGTCTTCCTTGGTTACATTATGTCTTCCTCGGTTACATTGTGTCTTCCTTGGTTACATTGTGTCTCCCTCGGTTACATTGTGTCTTCCTCAGTTACATTGGGTCTTCCTCGGTTACATTGTGTATTATCGGTTACATTATGTCTTCCTCGGTTACATTTTGTCTTCCTTGGTTACATTGTGTCTTCCTCGGTTACATTGTGTCTTCCTCGGTTACATTGTGTCTCCTTCGGTTACATTGTGTCTTCCTCAGTTACATTGGTTCTTCCTCGGTTACATTGGATCTTCCTCGGTTACATTGTTTCTTCCTCAGTTACATTGGGTAGTATCGGTTACATTGTGTCTTCCTAGGTTACATTGGGTCTTATCGGCTACATTGTGTCTTCCTCGGTTACATTGGGTCTTTCTCGGTTACATTGGGTCTCCTCGGTTACATTGGGTCTTCCTTGGTTACATTATGTCTTCCTAGGTTACATTATGTCTTCCTTGGTTACATTGTGTCTCATGGGTTACATTGGGTCTCCCTCGGTTTCATTGGGTCTTCCTCGGTTATATTGTGTCTTTCTCGGTTACATTGTGTCTTCCTCGATTACATTGGATATTCCTCGGTTACATTGGGTCTCCTCGGTTACATTGTGTCTCCTCGGTTACATTGTGTCTCCTCGGTTACATTGTTTCTCCTAGGTTACATTGGGTCTCCTCGGTTACATTGTGTCTCCTAGGTTACATTTGGTCTCCCTCGGTTACATTGGGTCTTCCTCGGTTACATTGTGTATTCCTCGGTTACATTGTGTCTTCCTCGGTTACATTGGGTATTCCTCGGTTACATTGTGTCTTCCTCGGTTACATTGGGTATTCCTCGGTTACATTGGGTCTCCTCGGTTACATTGTGTCTTCCTCGGTTACACTGGGTCTCCTCGGTTACATTGGGACTTCCTCGCTTACATTGGGTCTCCTCGGTTACATTGGGTCTTCCTCGGTTACATTGGGTCTTCCTCTGTTACATTGGGTCTCCCTCGGTTACATTGTGTCTTCCTAGGTTACATTGGGTAGTATCGGTTACATTGTGTCTTCCTAGGTTACATTGGGTCTTATCGGCTACATTGTGTCTTCCTCGGTTACATTGGGTCTTTCTCGGTTACATTGTGTCTTCGTCGGTTACATTGGGTCTCCTCGGTTACATTGGGTCTTCCTTGGTTACATTATGTCTTCCTAAGTTACATTATGTCTTCCTTGGTTACATTGTGTCTCATGGGTTACATTGGGTCTTCCTCGGTTACATTGGGTCTTCCTAGGTTACATTGTGTCTCCTCGGTTACATTATGTCTTCCTCGGTTACATTATGACTTCCTAGGTTACATTGTGTCTTCGTCGGTCACATTGGGTCCTCCTCGGTTACATTGCTTCTTCCTCGGTTACATTATATCTTCCTCGGTTACATTGTGTCTCATCGGTTACATTGGGTCTCCTCGGTTACATTGTTTCTCCTCGGTTACATTGGGTCTCCTAGGTTATATTAGGTGTCCTCGGTTACATTGTGTCTCCTCGGTTACATTGTGTCTCCTAGGTTACTTTGGGTCTCCCTCGGTTACATTGGGTCTTCCTCGGTTACATTGTGTCTCCTCGGTTACATTGTGTCTCCTAGGTTACTTTGGGTCTCCCTCGGTTACATTGGGTCTTCCTCGGTT
>JABXNX010001283.1:0-13162 GCA_014843695.1 Archivesica marissinica | reverse complement strand
GAATACCTGTATAATGACCCTCCTGTACTGAGATAACGGTATATTAGAAAGGAATACCTGTATTATGACCATCCTGTACTGAGATAACGGTACATTAGAAAGGAATACCTGTATAATGACCCTCCTGTACTGAGATAACGGTATATTAGAAAGGAATACCTGTATAATGACCCTCCTGTACTGAGATAACGGTATATTAGAAAATGGAACACCTGTATAATGATCCTCCTGTACTGCGATAACGCTATGTTAGAAAGGAACACCTGTATAATGACGTTCCTGTACTGAGATATGTATATTAGAATGGAACACCTGTATAATGACCCTCCTGTACTGGATAAATGTATATTAGAATGGAACACCTGTATAATGACACTCCTGTACTGAGATAACGGTATATTAGAATAGAATACCCTCATAATGACCCTCCTGTACTGAGATAACGGTATATTAGAATGGAATACCTGTAAAATGACCTTCCTGTACTGAGATAACAATATATTAGAATGGAATATCTGTATAATGATCCTCCTGTACTGCGATAACGTTATATTAGAAAGGAACACCTGTATAATGACCTTCCTGTACTGAGATAAATGTATATTAGAATGGAACACCTGTATAATGACCCTCCTGTACTGAGATAACGGTATATTAGAATAGAATACCCTCATAATGACCCTCCTGTACTGAGATAACGGTATATAAGAATGGAATACCTGTATAATGACCCTCCTGTACTGAGATAACGGTATATAGTATGGAACACCTGTATAATGACCTTCCTGTACTGAGATAACGGTATATTAAAAAGGAATTCTTGTATAATGACCCTCATGTACTGAGATAACGGTATATTAGAAAGGAATTCCTGTATAATGATCCTCCTGTACTGAGATAACGGTATATTAGCAAGCAACACCTGTATAATGACAATCCTGTACTGAGATAACGGTATATTAGCAAGGAACACCTGTATAATGACCCTCATGTACTGAGATAACGGTATATTAGAAAGAAATACCTGTATAATGACCCTCCTGTACTGAGAAAAGGTATATTAGAAAGGAATTCCTGTATAATGACCCTCCTGTACTGAGATGAAGGTACATTAGAAAGGAATACCTGTGTAATGACCCTCCTGTACTGAGAAAAGGTATATTAGAAAGGAATTCCTGTATAATGACCCTCCTGTACTGAGATGAAGGTATGCTAGAAAGGAATACCTGTATAATGACCCTTCTGTACTGAGATAACGGTACATTAGATAGGAATACCTGTATAATGACCCTCCTGTACTGAGATAACGGTATATTAGAAAGGAATACCTATATTATTACACTCCTGTACTGAGATAACGGTATATAGAATGGAACACCTGTATTATGATCCTCATGTACTGAGATAACGGTACATTAGAAAGGAATACCTGTATAATGACCCTCATGTACTGAGATAAACGTATGTTAGCAAGGAACACCTGTATAATGACCCTCATGTACTGAGATAACGGTATATTAGAAAGGAATACCTGTATAATGACCTTCCTGTACTGAGATAACGGTATATTAGAAAGGAATACCTGTATAATAACACTCCTGTACTGAGATAACGGTATATTACAAAGGAATACCTGTATACTGACCTTCCTGTACTGAGATAACGTATATTAGAAGGGAACACCTGTATAATGACATTCCTGTACGGAGATAACGGTGTATTAGAATGGAACACCTGTATTCTGACCTTCCTGTACTGAAATAACGGTATATAAGAAAGGAACACCTGTAGAATGACCCTCATGTACTGAAATAACGGTATATTAGAAAGGAACACCTGTATAATGACCCTCCTGTACTGAGATAACGGTATATTAGAAAGGAATTCCTGTATAATGACCCTCCTGTACTGAGATAACGGTACATTAGAAATAAATACCTGTGTAATGACCCTCCTGTACTGAGATAACAGTATATTAGAAAGGAATTCCTGTATAATGACCCTCCAGTACTGAGATAACGGTACATTAGAAAGGAATACCTGTGTAATGACCCTCCTGTACTGAGATAACGGTATATTAGAAAGGAATTCTTGTATAATGACCCTCCTGTACTGAGATAAAGGTACATTAGAAAGGAATAAATGTGTAATGACATTGCTATACTGAGATAACGGTATATTAGAAAGGAATTCCTTTATAATGACCCTCCTGTACTGAGATAACAGTATATTAGAAAGGAATACCTGTATTATGACCCTCCTGTACTGAGATAACAGTATATAGAATGGAACACCTGTATAATGACCCTCCTGTACTGAGATAACGGTATATTAGAAAGGAATACTTGTATAATGACCCTCCTGTACTGAGATAACGGTACATTAGAAAGAAATACCTGTATAATGAGCCTCCTGTACTGAGATAACGGTATATTAGAAAGGAACAGCTGTATTATGACCCTCCTGTACTGAGATAACGGTACATTAGAAAGGAATACCTATATAATGACTCTCCTGTACTGAGATAACGGTATATTAGAAAGGAATACCTGTATTATGACCCTCCTGTACTGAGATAACGGTACATTAGAAAGAAATACCTGTATAATGGCCATCCTGTACTGAGATAACGGTACATTAGCAAGGAATACCTGTATAATGACCCTCCTGTACTGAGATAGCGGTACATTAGAAAGGAATACCTTTATAATGACCCTCCTGTACTGAGATAACGGTACATTAGAAAAGAATACCTGTATAATAACCCTCCTGTACTGAGATAACGGTATATTAGAAAGGATTACCTGTATTATGACCCTCCTGAACTGAGATAACGGTATATTAGCAAGGAACACCTTTATAATGACAATCCTGTACTGAGATAACGGTATATTAGCAAGGAATACCTGTATAATGACCTTCATGTACTGAGATAACGGTATATTAGAAAAGAATACCTGTATAATAACACTCCTGTACTGAGATAACGGTATATTATAAAGGAATACCTGTATACTGACCGTCCTGTACTGAGATAACGGTATATTAGAAGGGAACACCTGTATAATGACCTTCCTGTACTGAGATAACGGTGTATTATAATGGAACACCTGTATACTGACCTTCCTGTACTGAAATAACTGTATATTAGAAAGGAACACGTATATAATGACCCTCATGTACTGAGATAACGGTTTATTAGCAAGGAACACCTGTATAATGACCTTACTGTACTGAGATAACGGTATATTAGAAAGGAATTCCTGTATAATGACATTCCTGTACTGAGATAACGGTATATTAGAAAGGAATTCCTGTTTAATGACCCTCCTGTACTGAGTTAACAGTATATTAGAAAGGAATACCTGTATTATGACACTCCTGTACTGAGATAACGGAACATTAGAAAGGAATACCTGTGTAATGACTCTCCTGTACTGAGATTACGGTATATTAGAAAGGAATACCTGTATAATGACCCTCCTGTATTGAGATAACGGTATACTAGAAAGGAATTCCTGTATAATGACCCTCCTGTACTGAGATAACGGTACATTAGAAAGAAATACCTGTATAATGACCCTCCTGTACTGAGATAACGGTATATTAGAAAGGAACAGCTGTATTATGACCCTCCTGTACTGAGATAACGGTACATTAGAAAGGAATACCTGTATAATGACTCTCCTGTACTAAGATAACGGTATATTAGAAAGGAATACCTGTATTATGACCCTCCTGTACTGAGATAACGGTACATTAGAAAGGAATACCTGTATAATGACCCTCCTGTACTGAGATAACGGTATATTAGAAAGGAATACCTGTATTATGACCCTCCTGTACTGAGATAACGGTATATAGAATGGAACACCTGTATAATGATCCTCCTGTACTGCGATAACGCTATGTTAGAAAGGAATACCTGTATAATGACCTTCCTGTACTGAGATAAAGGTATATTAGAAAGGAACACCTGTATAATGACCCTCCTGTACTGAGATAACGGTATATTAGAAAGGAACACCTGTATAATGACCCTCCTGTACTGAGATAACGGTATATTAGAATAGAATACCTTTATAATGACCCTCCTGTACTGAGATAACGGTATATTAGAATGGAATACCTGTATAATGACCTTCCTGTACTGAGATAACAGTATATTAGAATGGAATATCTGTATAATGATCCTCCTGTACTGCGATAACGTTATGTTAGAAAGGAACACCTGTATAATGACCTTCCTGTACTGAGATAAATGTATATTAGAATGGAACACCTGTATAATGACCTTCATGTACTGAGATAACGGTATATTAGAATGGAAAACCTGTATAATGACCCTCCTGTACTGAGATAACGGTATTTAGAAAGGAACACCTGTATAATGACCTTCCTGTACTGAGATAAAGGTATATTAGAATGGAACACCTGTATAATGACCCTCCTGTACTGAGATAACGGTATATTAGAATGGAACACCTGTATAATGACCATCCTGTACTGAGATAACGGTACATTAGAAAGGAATACCTGTATAATGACCCTCCTGTACTGAGATAACGGTATATAGAATGGAACACCTGTATAATGACCCTCCTGTACTGAGATAACGGTACATTAGAAAGGAATACCTGTATAATGACCCTCCTGTACTGAGATAACGGTATATAGAATGGAACACCTGTATAATGACCCTCCTGTACTGAGATAACGGTACATTAGAAAGGAATACCTGTATAATGACCCTCCTGTACTGAGATAACGGTATATTAGAAAGGAATTCCTGTATAATGACCCTCCTGTACTGAGATAACGGTATATTAGAATGGAATACCTGTATAATGACATTCCTGTACTGAGATAACAATATATTAGAATGGAATACCTGTATAATGATCCTCCTGTACTGCGATAACGTTATATTAGAAAGGAACACCTGTATAATGACCTTCCTGTACTGAGATAACGGTATATTAGAATGGAACACCTGTATAATGACCCTCCTGTACTGAGATAACGGTATATTAGAATAGAATACCCTCATAATGACCCTCCTGTACTGAGATAACGGTATATAAGAATGGAATACCTGTATAATGACCCTCCTGTACTGAGATAACGGTATATTAGAAAGGAATACCTGTATAATGACCCTCCTGTACTGAGATAACGGTACATTAGCAAGGAATACCTGTATAATGACCCTCCTGTACTGAGATAACGGTATATAGAATGGAACACCTGTATAATGACCTTCCTGTACGAGATAACGGAACATTAGAAAGGAATACCTGTATAACGACCCTCCTGTACAGAGATAACGGTATATTAGAAAGGAATACCTGTATAATGACCCTCCTGTACTGAGATAACGGTATATTAGAAAGGAACAGCTGTATTATGACCCTCCTGTACTGAGATAACGGTACATTAGAAAGGAATACCTATATAATGACTCTCCTGTACTGAGATAACGGTATATTAGAAAGGAATACCTGTATTATGACCCTCCTGTACTGAGATAGCGGTACATTAGAAAGGAATACCTGTATAATGACCCTCCTGTACTGAGATAACGGTATATTAGAAAGGAATACCTGTATTATGACCCTCCTGTACTGAGATAACGGTATATAGAATGGAACACCTGTATAATGACCTTCCTGTACTGAGATAACGGTATATTAGAAAGGAATTCCTGTATAATGACCAAAATGTACTGAGATAACGGTATATTAGAAAGGAATTCCTGTATAATGACCCTCCTGTACTGAGATAACGGTATATTAGCAAGTAACACCTGTATAATGACAATCCTGTACTGAGATAACGGTATATTAGCAAGGAACACCTGTATAATGACCCTCATGTACTGAGATAACGGTATATTAGAAAGGAATACCTGTATAATGACCCTCCTGTACTGAGATAACGGTATATTAGAAAGGAATTCCTGTATAATGACCCTCCTGTACTGAGATAAAGGTATATTAGAAAGGAATACCTGTGTAATGACCCTCCTGTACTGAGATAACGGTATATTAGAAAGGAATTCCTGTATAATGACCCTCCTGTACTGAGATAACGGTATATTAGAAAGGAATACCTGTATAATGACCCTCCTGTACTGAGATAACGGTACATTAGAAAGGAATACCTGTATAATGACCCTCCTGTACTGAGATAACGGTATATTAGAAAGGAATACCTGTATTATGACCCTCCTGTACTGAGATAACGGTACATTAGAAAGGAATACCTGTATAATGACCCTCCTGTACTGAGATAACGGTATATTAGAAAGGAATACCTGTATTATGACCCTCCTGTACTGAGATAACGGTATATAGAATGGAACACCTGTATAATGACCCTCCTGTACTGAGATAACGGTATATTAGAAAGGAACACCTGTATAATGACCTTCCTGTACTGAGATAACGGTATATTAGAAAGGAACACCTGTATAATGACCCTCCTGTACTGAGATAACGGTATATTAGAAAGGAATACCTGTATAATGACCCTCCTGTACTGAGATAACGGTATATTAGAATGGAATACCTGTATAATGACTCCTGTACGAGATAAGATATTAGAAGGAAACCTGTATAATGACCTCCTGTACTGAGATAACGTATTTAGAAGGAAACCTATAATGACCTCCTGTACTGAGATAACGGTATATTAGCAAGGAACACCTGTATAATGACCTTCCTGTACTGAGATAACGGTATATTAGAATGGAACACCTGTATAATGACCCTCCTGTACTGAGATAACGGTATATTAGAAAGGAACACCTGTATAATGACCCTCCTGTACTGAGATAACGGTATGTTAGAAAGGAACACCTGTATAATGACCCTCCTGTACTGAGATAAATGTATATTAGAATGGAATACCTGTATAATGACCCTCCTGTACTGAGATAACGGTATATTAGAATGGAATACCTGTATAATGATCCTCCTGTACTGAGAAAACGGTATATTAGAATGGAACACCTGTATAATGACCTTCCTGTACTGAGATAAATGTATATTAGAATGGAATACCTGTATAATGACCCTCCTGTACTGAGATAACGGTATATTAGAATGGAATACCTGTATAATGACCCTCCTGTACTGAGATAACGGTATATTAGAAAGGAATACCTGTATAATGACCCTCCTGTACTGAGATAACGGTATATTAGAAAGGAATAACTGTATAATGAACTTCCTGTACTGAGATAACAGTATATTAGAATGGAATACCTGTATAATGATCCTCCTGTACTGCGATAACGTTATGTTAGAAAGGAACACCTGTATAATGACCTTCCTGTACTGAGATAAATGTATATTAGAATGGAACACCTGTATAATGACCCTCCTGTACTGAGATAACGGTATATTAGAAAGAAACACCTGCATAATGACCTTCCTATTCCGAGATAACGGTATATTAGAAAGGAACAGCTGTAATATGACCTTCCTGTACTGAGATAACGGTATGTTAGAAATGAATACCTGCATAATGACCCTCCTGTACTGAGATAACGGTATGTTAGAATGGAACACCTGTATAATGACCCTCCTGTACTGAGATAAATGTATATTAGAATGGAACACCTGTATAATGACCCTCCTGTACTGAGATAACTGTATGTTAGAAAGGAACACCCTCATAATGACCCTCCTGTACTGAGATAACGGTATATTAGCAAGGAACACCTGTATAATGACCTTCCTGTACTGAGATAACGGTATATTAGAATGGAACACCTGTATAATGACCCTCCTGTACTGAGATAACGGTATATTAGAATGGAACACCTGTATAATGATCCTCCTGTATTGCGATAACGGTATGTTAGAAAGGAACACCTGTATAATGACCTTCCCGTACTGAGATAAATGTATATTAAAATGGAATACCTGTATAATGACCCTCCTGTACTGAGATAACGGTATATTAGAATGGAATACCTGTATAATGATCCCCCTGTACTGAGAAAACGGTATATTAGAATGGAACACATGTATAATGACCTTCCTGTACTGAGATAAATGTATATTAGAATGGAATTCCTGTATAATGACCCTCCTGTACTGAGATAACGGTATATTAGAATGGACTACCTGTATAATGATCCTCCTGTACTGCGATAACGGTATGTTAGAATGGAATACCTGAATAATGACCTTCCTGTACTGAGATAACGGTACATTAGCAAGGACCTACCTGTATAATGACCCTCCTGTACTGAGATAACGGTATATAGAATGGAACACCTGTATAATGACCCTCCCGTACTGAGATAACGGTACATTGGAAAAGAATACCTGTATAATGACCCTCCTGTACTGAGATAACTGTATATTAGACAGGAATTCCTGTATAATGACCCTCCTGTACTGAGATAACGGTACATTAGAAAGGAATACCTGTGTAATGACCATCCTGTACTGAGAAAACGGTATATTAGAAAGGAAGTCCTGTATAATGACCCTCCTGTACTGAGATAACGGTATGTTAGAAAGGAATACCTGTATAATGACCCTTCTGTACTGAGATAACGGTATATTAGCAAGGAACACCTGTATAATGACCCTCCTGTACTGAGATAACGGTACATTAGAAAGGAATACCTGTATAATGACCCTCCTGTACTGAGATAACGGTATATAGAATGGAACACCTGTATTATGATCCTCCTGTACTGAGATTTTTTATTTAATAATATTTTATTGCAACTTTTTTCCACAGCATGTACAACACAATTTACATTTCACAATATCATTTCATCAATACAATCAAATTTACACATACATAAATCATGACAATTGTTCCTTACATATATATAACATTATCAAAAGTGCAAAAGGATCGGGCTACACGTTTTGACAACATTACAACAGCCCTGTACTGAGATAACGGTACATTAGAAAGGAATACATGTGTAATCACCCTCCTGTACTGAGATAACGGTATATTAGCAAGGAACACCTGTATAATGACAATCCTGTACGGAGATAACGGTATATTAGAAAGGAATTCCTGTATAATGACCCTCATGTACTGAGATAACGGTATGTTAGCAAGGAATACCTGAATAATGACCTTCCTGTACTGAGATAACGGTACATTAGCAAGGAATACCTGTGTAATCACCCTCCTGTACTGAGATAACGGTATATTAGCAAGGTACACCTGTATAATGACAATCCTGTACGGAGATAACGGTATATTAGAAAGGAATTCCTGTATAATGACCCTCATGTACTGAGATAACGGTATGTTAGCAAGGAATACCTGCATAATGACCTTCCTGTACTGAGATAACTGTATATTATAAAGGAATACCTGTATACTGACCTTCCTGTACTGAGATAACGGTATATTAGAAAGGAATACCTGTATTATGACCCTCCTGTACTTAGATAACGGTATATTACCAAGGATCACCTGTATAATGACCTTCCTGTACTGAGATAACGGTATATTAGCAAGGAAAACCTGTATAATGACAATCCTGTACTGAGATAACGGTATATTAGAAAGGAACACCTTTATAATGACAATCCTGTACTGAGATAACGGTATATTAGCAAGAAACACCTGTATAATGACCCTCATGTACTGATATGACGGTATATTGGAAAGGAATACCTGTATAATGACCCTCATGTACTGAGATAACGGTATATTAGAAAGGAATTCCTGTATAATGACCCTCATGTACTGAGGTAACGGTATGTTAGAAAGGAACACCCTCATAATGACCCTCCTGTACTGAGATAACGGTATATTAGAATGGAACACCTGTATAATGACCCTCCTGTACTGAGATAACGGTATATTAGAAAGGAACACCTGTATAATGACCTTCCTGTACTGAGATTAAGGTATGTTAGAAAGGAACACCTGTATAATGACCCTCCTGTACTGAGATAAAGGTATATTTGAAAGGAACACCACTATAACGACCATCCTGTACTAAGATAACGGTATGTTAGAATGGAACACCTGTATGATGACCCTCATGTACTGAGATAACGGTATTTTAGAAAGGAACACCTGTATAACGACAATCCTGTACTGAGATAACGGTATGTTAGAATGGAACACCTGTATAATGACCCTCCTTTACTGAGATAAATGTATATTAGAATGGAACACCTGTATAATGACCCTCCTGTACTGAGATAACGGTATATTAGAAAGAAATACCTGTATAATGACCTACCTGTACTGAGATAACGGTATATTAGAAAGGAATACCTGTATAATAACACTCCTGTACTGAGATAACGGTATATTAGAATGGAATACCTGTATAATGACCTTCCTGTACTGAGATAACAATATATTAGAATGGAATACCCTCATAATGACCCTCCTGTACTGAGATAACGGTATATAAGAATGGAATACCTGCATAATGACCCTCCTGTACTGAGATAACGGTATATTAGAATGGAATACCTGTATAATGACCCTCCTGTACTGAGATAACGGTATATTAGAATGGAATACCTGTATAATGATCCTCCTGTACCTCGATAACGTTATGTTAGAAAGGAACACCTGTATAATGACCTTCCTGTACTGAGATAAATGTATATTAGAATGGAACACCTGTATAATGACCCTCCAGTACTGAGATAACGGTATATTAGAATAGAATACCCTCATATGACCGTCCTGTACTGAGATAACTGTATATTAGACAGGAATTCCTGTATAATGACCATCCTGTACTGAGATAACGGTACATTAGAAAGGAATACCTGTGTAATGACCATCCTGTACTGAGAAAACGGTATATTAGAAAGGAAGTCCTGTATAATGACCCTCCTGTACTGAGATAACGGTATGCTAGAAAGGAATACCTGTATAATGACCTTCTGTACTGAGATAACAATATATTAGAATGGAATACCTCATAATGACCCTCCTGTACTGAGATAACGGTATATAAGAATGGAATACCTGCATAATGACCCTCCTGTACTGAGATAACGGTATATTAGAATGGAATACCTGTATAATGACCTTCCTGTACTGAGATAACAATATATTAGAATGGAATACCTGTATAATGATCCTCCTGTACCTCGATAACGTTATGTTAGAAAGGAACACCTGTATAATGACCTTCCTGTACTGAGATAAATGTATATTAGAATGGAACACCTGTATAATGACCCTCCTGTACTGAGATAACGGTATATTAGAATAGAATACCCTCATAATGACCCTCCTGTACTGAGATAACGGTATATTAGAAAGGAATTCCTGTATAATGACCCTCCTGTACTGAGATAACGGTACATTAGAAAGGAATACCTGTGTAATGACCATCCTGTACTGAGATAACGGTATATTAGAAAGGAAGTCCTGTATAATGACCCTCCTGTACTGAGATAACGGTATGTTAGAAAGGAATACCTGTATAATGACCCTTCTGTACTGAGATAACGGTATATTAGCAAGGAACACCTGTATAATGACCCTCCTGTACTGAGATAACGGTACATTAGAAAGGAATACCTGTATAATGACCCTCCTGTACTGAGATAACGGTATATAGAATGGAACACCTGTATTATGATCCTCCTGTACTGAGATTTTTTATTTAATAATATTTTATTGCAACTTTTTTCCACAGCATGTACAACACAATTTACATTTCACAATATCATTTCATCAATACAATCAAATTTACACATACATAAATCATGACAATTGTTCCTTACATATATATAACATTTTCAAAAGTGCAAAAGGATCGGGCTACAAGTTTTGACAACATTAGCAACAGCCCTGTACTGAGATAACGGTACATTAGAAAGGAATACATGTGTAATCACCCTCCTGTACTGAGATAACGGTATATTAGCAAGGAACACCTGTATAATGACAATCCTGTACGGAGATAACGGTATATTAGAAAGGAATTCCTGTATAATGACCCTCATGTACTGAGATAACGGTATGTTAGCAAGGAATACCTGAATAATGACCTTCCTGTACTGAGATAACGGTATATTAGAAAGGAATACCTGTATTATGAACCTCCTGTACTGAGATAACGGTATATAGAATGGAACACCTGTATAATGACCTTCCTGTACTGAGATAACGGTATATTAGAAAGGAATTCCTGTATAATGACCAAAATGTGCTGAGATAACGGTATATTAGAAAGGAATTCCTGTATAATGACCATACTGTACTGAGATAACGGTATATTAGCAAGTAACACCTGTATAATGACAATCCTGTACTGAGATAACGGTATATTAGCAAGGAACACCTGTATAATGACCCTCATGTACTGAGATAACGGTATATTAGAAAGGAATACCTGTATAATGACCCTCCTGTATTGAGATTACGGTATATTAGAAAGGAATTCCTGTATAATGACCCTCCTGTACTGAGATAACAGTATATTAGAAAGGAACAGCTGTATTATGACCCTCCTGTACTGAGATAACGGTACATTAGAAAGGAATACCTGTAAAATGACTCTCCTGTACTGAGATAACGGTATATTAGAAAGGAATACCTGTATTATGACCCTCCTGTACTGAGATAGCGGTACATTAGAAAGGAATACCTGTATAATGACCCTCCTGTACTGAGATAACGGTATATTAGAAAGGAATTACTGTATAATGAACTTCCTGTACTGAGATAACAGTATATTAGAATGGAATACCTGTATAATGATCCTCCTGTACTGCGATAACGTTATGTTAGAAAGGAACACCTGTATAATGACCTTCCTGTACTGAGATAAATGTATATTAGAATGGAACACCTGTATAATGACCCTCCTGTACTGAGATAACGGTATATTAGAAAGAAACACCTGCATAATAACCTTCCTATTCCGAGATAACGGTATATTAGAAAGGAACAGCTGTAATATGACCTTCCTGTACTGAGATAACGGTATGTTAGAAATGAATACCTGCATAATGACCCTCCTGTATTGAGATAACGGTATGTTAGAATGGAACACCTGTATAATGAACCTCCTGTACGGAGATAAATGTATATTAGAATGGAACACCTGTATAATGACCCTCCTGTACTGAGATAACTGTATGTTAGAAAGGAACACCCTCATAATGACCCTCCTGTACTGAGATAA
>JABXNX010001282.1:0-13163 GCA_014843695.1 Archivesica marissinica | reverse complement strand
TATCTCAATTACTATATGTCTCTCAATTACTATATATCTCTCAATTACTATAAATCTCTCAATTACTATATATATCTCAATTACTATAAATCTCTCAATTACTATATATCTCTCAATTACTATAAATCTCTCAATTACTATATATCTCTCAATTACTATAAATCTCTCAATTACTATATATCTCTCAATTACTATATGTCTCTCAATTACTATATATCTCTCAATTACTATATATCTCTCAATTACTATATATCTCTCAATTACTATATATCTCTCAATTACTATATATCTCTCAATTACTATATATCTCTCATTACTATAATCTCTCAATTACTATATATATCTCAATTACTATATATATCTCTCAATTACTATATATATCTCTCAATTACTATATATCTCTCAATTACTATATATCTCTCAATTACTATATATATCTCAATTACTATATATCTCTCAATTACTATAAATCTCTCAATTACTATATATATCTCAATTACTATAAATCTCTCAATTACTATATATCTCTCAATTACTATATGTCTCTCAATTACTGTATGTCTCTCAATTCCTATATCTCAATTACTGTATGTCTCTCAATTAATATATCTCTCTCAATTACTATATATCTCTCAATTACTGTATATCTCTCAATTACTATATATCTCTCAATTACTATATGTATCTCAATTACTATATATCTCTCAATTACTATATATCTCTCAATTACTGTATATCTCTCAATTACTGTATATCTCTCAATTACTATATATCTCACAATTACTATATATATCTCAATTACTATATATCTCTCAATTACTATATATCTCTCAATTACTATATATATCTCAATTACTATAAATCTCTCAATTACTATATATCTCTCAATTACTATAAATCTCTCAATTACTATATATCACTCAATTACTATATATCTCTCAATTACTATATATATCTCAATTACTATATATCTCTCAATTACTATAAATCTCTCAATTACTATATATCACTCAATTACTATATATCTATCAATTACTATATATATCTCAATTACTATATATATCTCAATTACTATATATCTCTCAATTACTATAACACTCAATTACAATATATCTCAATTACTATATATATCCAATTACTATATATATCTCAATTACTATAAATCTCTCAATTACTATATATCTCTCAATTACTATATATCTCTCATTACTATATGTCTCTCAATTACATATCTCTCAATTACTATATATCTCTCAATTACTATATATCTCTCAATTACTATAAATCTCTCAATTACTATATATATCTCAATTACTATAAATCTCTCAATTACTATATATCTCTCAATTACTATAAATCTCTCAATTACTATTACTTCAATTACTATAAATCTCTCAATTACTATATATATATATCTCAATACTATATATCTCTCATACTATATCTCTCAATTACTATATATATCTCAATTACTATATTCCTCATTACGGTATGTCTCTCAATTCCTATATCTCAATTACTGTATGTCTCTCAATTATAGGGTCACGGGTTCGAGCCCCGCTCAGGCCGTGTCTCATTTATATGAAAAGTTGGCAGTTTCTTACGGAGGTTGGTGCACCCAAGTACTGGTTAACCGCTGGAGCCTGCCCAGGAAAGGTGTTGTTAAGTAAACTGCCCGCCGGCGATATAGCCCAAAATGGTGCTGATGCAGGCGTAAAACCCGAAATATAACATAACATAACTCTCAATTAATATATCTCTCTCAATTACTATATATCTCTCAATTACTGTATATCTCTCAATTACTATATATCTCTCAATTACTATATGTCTCTCAATTACTATATATATATCTCAATTACTATATATCTCTCAATTACTGTATATCTCTCAATTACTATATATATCTCAATTACTATATGTCTCTCAATTACTATATATATATATATATATATATTTCTCAATTACTATATATCTCAATTACTGTATGTCTCACAATTACTATATATATCTCTCAATTTCTATATATCTCTCAATTACTATCTCTCTCAATTACTATATATCTCTCAATTACTATATATGTCTCAATTACTATATATCTCACAATTACTGTATGTCTCTCAATTACGGTATGTCTCACAATTAATGTATGTCTCTCAATTACTATATGTCTCTCAATTAATGTATGTCTCTCAATTACTATATGTCTCTCAATTACTATATATCTCTCAATTACTATATGTCTCAATTACTATATATCTCTCAATTACTATATGTCTCACAATTACTGTATGTCTCTCAAATTACTATATATATCTCTCAATTACTATATGTCTCTCAATTACCATATATCTCTCAATTACTATATGTCTCAATTACTATATATCTCACAATTACTATATGTCTCACAATTACTATATGTCTCTCAATTACTATATATCTCTCAATTACTATATATCTATCAATTACCATATATCTCTCAATTACTATAAATCTCTCAAATTACTATATATATATCTCTGAATTACTATATGTCTCAATTACTATATGTCTCAATTACTATATATCTCACAATTACTATATGTATCTCAATTACTATATGTCTCTCAATTACTATATGTCTCAATTACTATATATCTCACAATTACTATATGTCTCTCAATTACTATATATCTCTCAATTACTATATATCTATGAATTACCATATGTCTCTCAATTACTATATATCTCTCAATTACTATATATCTCTCAATTACTATATATATCTCAATTACTATATATCTCTCAATTACTATATATCTCTCAATTACTATATGTCTCAATTACTATATGTCTCAATTACTATATATCTCTCAATTACTATATGTCTATCAATTACTATATGTCTCAATTACCATATATCTCTCAATTACTATATGTCTTTCAATTACCATATATCTCTCAATTACTATATATCTCACAATTACTGTATGTCTCTCAATTACTGTATGTCTCACAATTAATGTATGTCTCTTAATTAATATATGTCTCTCAATTACTATATGTATCTCAATTAATATATGTCTCTCAATTAATGTATGTCTCAATTAATGTATGTCTCTAATTAATAT
Organism: Archivesica marissinica; assembly: GCA_014843695.1. NCBI lineage: Eukaryota > Metazoa > Mollusca > Bivalvia > Venerida > Vesicomyidae > Archivesica > Archivesica marissinica. Next base: position 10,053 of record JABXNX010001282.1, on the reverse strand, counting down.
ATGTCTCAATTACTATATGTCTCTCAATTACTATATGTCTCTCAATTACTGTATGTCTCTCAATTACTATATGTATCTCAATTACTGTATGTCTCTCAATTACCATATGTCTCTCAATTACTGTGTGTCTCTCAATTATTGCATGTCTCTCAATTACTATATGTCGCTCAATTACTGTGTGTCTCTCAATTACTGTATGTCTCTCAATTACTATATGTCTCTCAATTACTATATGTCTCAATTACCATATATATCTCAATTACTATATGTCTCTCAATTACCATATCTCTCTCAATTACTATATATCTCACAATTACTGTATGTCTCTCAATTACTGTATGTCTCACAATTAATGTATGTCTCTTAATTAATATATGTCTCAATTAATATATGTCTCTCAATTACTATATATCTCTCAATTACTATATATCTATCAATTACCATATATCTCTCAATTACTATAAATCTCTCAAATTACTATATATATATCTCTGAATTACTATATGTCTCAATTACTATATGTCTCAATTACTATATATCTCACAATTACTATATGTATCTCAATTACTATATGTCTCTCAATTACTATATGTCTCAATTACTATATATCTCACAATTACTATATGTCTCTCAATTACTATATATCTCTCAATTACTATATATCTATGAATTACCATATGTCTCTCAATTACTATATATCTCTCAATTACTATATATCTCTCAATTACTATATATATCTCAATTACTATATATCTCTCAATTACTATATATCTCTCAATTACTATATGTCTCAATTACTATATGTCTCAATTACTATATATCTCACAATTACTATATGTATATCAATTACTATATGTCTCACTTACCATATATCTCTCAATTACTATATGTCTTTCAATTACCATATATCTCTCAATTACTATATATCTCACAATTACTGTATGTCTCTCAATTACTGTATGTCTCACAATTAATGTATGTCTCTTAATTAATATATGTCTCTCAATTACTATATGTCTCTCAATTACTGTATGTCTCTCAATTAATGTATGTCTCTTAATTAATATATGTCTCAATTACTGTATGTCTCTCAATTACCATATGTCTCTCAATTACTGTATGTCTCTCAATTACTGTATGTCTCTCAATTACTATATGTATCTCAATTACTGTATGTCTCTCAATTACCATATGTCTCTCAATTACTGTGTGTCTCTCAATTATTGCATGTCTCTCAATTACTATATGTCGCTCAATTACTGTGTGTCTCTCAATTATTGTATGTCTCTCAATTACTATATGTCTCTCAATTACTATATGTCTCTCAATTACCATATATATCTCAATTACTATATGTCTCTCAATTACCATATATCTCTCAATTACTATATATCTCACAATTACTGTATGTCTCTCAATTACTGTATGTCTCACAATTAATGTATGTCTCTTAATTAATATATGTCTCAATTAATATATGTCTCTCAATTACTATATGTCTCTCAATTACTGTATGTCTCTCAATTACCATATGTCTCAATTACTGTATGTCTCTCAATTACTGTATATCTCTCAATTACTATATATATCTCAATTACTATATCTCTCTCAATTATCATATGTCTCTCAATTACTGTGTGTCTCTCAATTATTGTATGTCTCTCAATTACTATATGTCTCTCAATTACAGTATGTCTCTCAATCTGTAAATTGTTAATTGAAATTAAGAATCATTTGCAAATGTATCATAGTTTTATCAGTCCCTATGCTACCAACTATCAACCTACCTGTATAGCCAGAGATCTAGTCATATCTGCTGTATTTTATCTACAGGTTTATCTACACTAGTAGTTCTGTCTACGTGTGGAGGAAAGTCCCTGTGCTACCAGCTACCGGCCTACCTGTATAGCCAGAGATCTCCATGTTTAACACTAGTCATATCTGCTGTATTTTATCTACAGGTTTATCTACATTAGTAGTTCTGTCTACGGGTGGAGGAAAGTCCTTGTGCTACCAGCTACCGGCCTACCTGTATAGCCAGAGATCTCCGTGTTTAACACTAGTCATATCTGCTGTATTTTATCTACAGGTTTATCTACACTAGTAGTTCTGTCTACGGGTGGAGGAAAGTCCCTGTGCTACCAGCTACCGGCCTACCTGTATAGCCAGAGATCTCCGTGTTTAACACTAGTCATATCACCTCTAGTTTCCCTCATGGAGGATCAGGTAGGGGAGTCTAATCTACACATTCAGGGTACCACCAGGTGGATTCGGCTCTCATCTGAGAAATTACCCTGCTTGCTTGCGGAAGTTCTGTGGTTCTCTCTTGTAATCACTAATGGATACTTGATACTTATGTATGTGTGTATGTATATGTTCCATTAATGTCAAACCTCTTGCGCAGACCTAGACATGTTTTCCTGGGCTGGCTTAGCCGACGTAAGTGGGTAACCAGTACAAAGCAATGTGTGTGAGGTGCCTTGCCTCAATGATACTACATATGTGGCTTCACCGAGTATCGAACCCGAGACTCTCTGATTCCAAGTCTAGCGCTCTACTTTTGACCATGGATGATGTGACTAGGAGAACAATAGATATGTTGTCTAGTGGTCTAGTGTTAGCTGCTATGTTGCTGTAAATTATTTTACGTTGTTAAGAGAATAATGAAGAGCCACTGATCCACCAAGGCTGTCTAAATGTATACACCAAGGCTGTCTAAATGTATACACCAAGGTTGTCTAAATGTATACCCAGGGAATTCTAAATGTATACACCAAGGCTGTCTAAATGTATACCCAGGGAAATCTAAATGTATACCCAGGGAATTCTAAATGTATACCCAGGGAAATCTAAATGTATACCCAGGGAAATCTAAATGTATACACCAAGGCTGTCTAAATGTATACCCAGGGAAATCTAAATGTATGCATCAAGGCTGTCTATAATGTATACCCAGGGAAATCTAAATGTATACACCAAGGCTGTCTAAATGTATACCCAGGGAATTCTAAATGTATACCCAGGGAAATCTAAATGTATGCATCAAGGCTGTCTATAATGTATACCCAGGGAAATCTAAATGTATACACCAAGGCTGTCTAAATGTATACCCAGGGAATTCTAAATGTATACCCAGGGAAATCTAAATGTATACACCAAGGCTGTCTATATGTATACCCAGGGAAATCTAAATGTATACACCAAGGCTGTCTAAATGTATACCCAGGGAAATCTAAATGTATACCCAGGGAATTCTAAATGTATACCCAGGGAAATCTAAATGTATACACCAAGGCTGTCTAAATGTATACCCAGAGAAATCTAAATGTATACACCAAGGCTGTCTAAATGTATACCCAGGGAAATCTAAATGTATACCCAGGGAAATCTAAATGTATACCCAAGGCTGTCTAAATGTATACCCAGGGAAATCTAAATGTATACCCAGGGAAATCTAAATGTATACCCAGGGAAATCTAAATGTATACCCAGGGAAATCTAAATGTATACCCAGGGAAATCTAAATGTATACCCAGGGAAATCTAAATGTATACCCAGGGAAATCTAAATGTATACACCAAGGCTGTCTAAATGTATACCCAGGGAAATCTAAATGTATACACCAAGGCTGTCTAATGTATACCAGGAAATCTAAATGTATACCCAGGAAATCTAAATGTATACCCAGGGAAATCTAAATGTATACACCAAGGCTGTCTAAATGTATACCCAGGGAAATCTAAATGTATACACAGGGAAATCTAAATGTATACCCAGGGAAATCTAAATGTATACATCAAGGCTGTCTAAATGTATACCCAGGGAAATCTAAATGTATACCCGGGAAATCTAAATGTATACATCAAGGCTGTCTAAATATATACCCAGGGAAATCTAAATGTATACCCAGGGAAATCTAAATGTATACCCAGGGAATCTAAATGTATACCCAGGGAAATCTAAATGTATACCCAGGGAAATCTAAATGTATACCCAGGGAAATCTAAATGTATACATCAAGGCTGTCTAAATGTATACCCAGGGAAATCTAAATGTATACCCAGGGAAATCTAAATGTATACACCAAGGCTGTCTAAATGTATACCCAGGGAAATCTAAATGTATACCCAGGGAAATCTAAATGTATACCCAGGGAAATCTAAATGTATACCCAGGGAAATCTAAATGTATACCCAGGGAAATCTAAATGTATACCCAGGGAAATCTAAATGTATACATCAAGGCTGTCTAAATGTATACCCAGGGAAATCTAAATGTATACATCAAGGCTGTCTAAATGTATACCCAGGGAAATCTAAATGTATACCCAGGGAAATCTAAATGTATACCCAGGGAAATCTAAATGTATACATCAAGGCTGTCTAAATGTATACACCAAGGCTGTCTAAATGTATACCCAGGGAAATCTAAATGTATACCCAAGGATGTCTAAATGTATACCCAGGGAAATCTAAATGTATACATCAAGGCTGTCTAAATGTATACCCAGGGAAATCTAAATGTATACATCAAGGTTGTCTAAATGTATACCCAGGGAAATCTAAATGTATCCCCAGGGAAATCTAAATGTATACATCAAGGCTGTCTAAATGTATACCCAGGGAAATCTAAATGTATACACCAAGGCTGTCTAAATGTATACCCAGGGAAATCTAAATGTATACCTCAACGCTGTCTAAATGTATACCCAGGGAAATCTAAATGTATACCCAGGGAAATCTAAATGTATACATCAAGGCTGTCTAAATGTATACCCAGGGAAATCTAAATGTATACCTCAAGGCTGTCTAAATGTATACCCAGGGAAATCTAAATGTATACCCAGGGAAATCTAAATGTATACATCAAGGCTGTCTAAATGTATACCCAGGGAAATCTAAATGTATACACCAAGGCTGTCTAAATGTATACCCAGGGAAATCTAAATGTATACACCAAGGCTGTCTAAATGTATACCCAGGGAAATCTAAATGTATACCCAGGGAAATCTAAATGTATACCCAGGGAAATCTAAATGTATACACCAAGGCTGTCTAAATGTATACCCAGGGAAATCTAAATGTATACACCAAGGCTGTCTAAATGTATACCCAGGGAAATCTAAATGTATACACCAAGGCTGTCTAAATGTATACCCAGGGAAATCTAAATGTATACACCAATGCTGTCTAAATGTATACCCAGGGAAATCTAAATGTATACCCAGGGAAATCTAAATGTATACCCAGGGAAATCTAAATGTATACACCAAGGCTGTCTAAATGTATACCCAGGGAAATCTAAATATATACCTCAACGCTGTCTAAATGTATACCCAGGGAAATCTAAATGTATACCCAGGGAAATATAAATGTATACATCAAGGCTGTCTAAATATATACCCAGGGAAATCTAAATGTATACCTCAACGCTGTCTAAATGTATACCCAGGGAAATCTAAATGTATACATCAAGGCTGTCTAAATGTATACCCAGGGAAATCTAAATGTATACCCAGGGAAATCTAAATGTATACACCAAGGCTGTCTAAATATATACCCAGGGAAATCTAAATGTATACCCAGGGAAATCTAAATGTATACCCAGGGAAATCTAAATGTATACCCAGGGAAATCTAAATATATACCCAGGGAAATCTAAATATATACCCAGGGAAATCTAAATATATACCCAGGGAAATCTAAATGTATACCCAGGGAAATCTAAATGTATACCCAGGGAAATCTAAATATATACCCAGGGAAATCTAAATGTATACCCAGGGAAATCTAAATATATACCCAGGGAAATCTAAATGTATACATCAAGGTTGTCTAAATGTATACCCAGGGAAATCTAAATGTATACACCAAGGCTGTCTAAATGTATACCCAGGGAAATCTAAATGTATATATCAAGGTTGTCTAAATGTATTCCCAGGGAAATCTAAATGTATACACCAAGGCTGTCTAAATGTATACCCAGGGAAATCTAAATATATACCTCAAAGCTGTCTAAATGTATACCCAGGGAAATCTAAATGTATACATCAAGGCTGTCTAAATGTATACCCAGGGAAATCTAAATGTATACCTCAACGCTGTCTAAATGTATACCCAGGGAAATCTAAATGTATACATCAAGGTTGTCTAAATGTATACCCAGGGAAATCTAAATGTATACATCAAGGTTGTCTAAATGTATACCCAGGGAAATCTAAATATATACCTCAACGCTGTCTAAATGTATACCCAGGGAAATCTAAATGTATACCCAGGGAAATCTAAATGTATACATCAAGGCTGTCTATAATGTATACCCAGGGAAATCTAAATGTATACACCAAGGCTGTCTGAATGTATACCCAGGGAAATCTAAATGTATACACCAAGGCTGTCTAAATGTATACACAGGGAAATCTAAATGTATACCCAGGGAAATCTAAATGTATACCCAGGGAAATCTAAATGTATACCCAGGGAAATCTAAATGTATACCCAGGGAAATCTAAATGTATACCCAGGGAAATCTAAATGTATACCCAGGGAAATTTAAATGTATACACCAATGCTGTCTAAATGTATACCCAGGGAATCTAAATGTATACACCAAGGCTGTCTAAATGTATACCCAGGGAAATCTAAATGTATACACAGGGAAATCTAAATGTATACCCAGGAAAATCTAAATGTATACACCAAGGCTGTCTAAATGTATACCCAGGGAAATCTAAATGTATACACCAAGGCTGTCTAAATGTATACCCAGGGAAATCTAAATGTATACACCAAGGCTGTCTAAATGTATACCCAGGGAATTCTAAATGTATACACCAATGCTGTCTAAATGTATACCCAGGGAATTCTAAATGTATACCCAGGGAAATCTAAATGTATACCCAGGGAAATCTAAATGTATACACCAAGGCTGTCTAAATGTATACCCAGGGAAATCTAAATGTATACCCAGGGAAATCTAAATGTATACCCAGGGAAATCTAAATGTATACACCAAGGCTGTCTAAATGTATACCCAGGGAAATCTAAATGTATACACCAAGGCTGTCTAAATGTATACCCAGGGAAATCTAAATGTATACACCAAGGCTGTCTAAATGTATACCCAGGGAATTCTAAATGTATACACCAATGCTGTCTAAATGTATACCCAGGGAATTCTAAATGTATACCCAGGGAAATCTAAATGTATACCCAGGGAAATCTAAATGTATACACCAAGGCTGTCTAAATGTATACCCAGGGAAATCTAAATGTATACCCAGGGAAATCTAAATGTATACCCAGGGAAATCTAAATGTATACCCAGGGAAATCTAAATGTATACATCAAGGCTGTCTAAATGTATACCCAGGGAAATCTAAATGTATACACCAAGGCTGTCTATATGTATACCCAGGGAAATCTAAATGTATACACCAAGGCTGTCTAAATGTATACCCAGGGAAATCTAAATGTATACATCAAGGCTGTCTAAATGTATACCCAGGGAAATCTAAATGTATACCAAGGCTGTCTAAATGTATACCCAGGGAAATCTAAATGTATACCCAGGGAAATCTAAATGTATACCCAGGGAAATCTAAATGTATACACCAAGGCTGTCTAAATGTATACCCAGGGAAATCTAAATGTATACCCAGGGAAATCTAAATGTATACCCAGGGAAATCTAAATGTATACCCAGGGAAATCTAAATGTATACATCAAGGCTGTCTAAATCAGGGAAATCTAAATGTATACATCAAGGCTGTCTAATGTATATCTAGGAAAATCTATAAATGTATACCCAGGGAAATCTAAATGTATACATCAAGGCTGTCTAAATATATACCCAGGGAAATCTAAATGTATACCCAGGGAAATCTAAATGTATACACAGGGAAATCTAAATGTATACCCAGGGAAATCTAAATATATACCCAGGGAAATCTAAATGTATACCCAGGGAAATCTAAATGTATACACAGGGAAATCTAAATGTATACCTCAACGCTGTCTAAATGTATACCCAGGGAAATCTAAATGTATACCCAGGGAAATCTAAATGTATACCCAGGGAAATCTAAATGTATACCCAGGGAAATCTAAATGTATACCCAGGGAAATCTAAATGTATACCCAGGGAAATTTAAATGTATACACCAATGCTGTCTAAATGTATACCCAGGGAATCTAAATGTATACATCAAGGCTGTCTATAATGTATACCCAGGGAAATCTAAATGTATACACCAAGGCTGTCTGAATGTATACCCAGGGAAATCTAAATGTATACACCAAGGCTGTCTATATGTATACCCAGGGAAATCTAAATGTATACACCAAGGCTGTCTAAATGTATACCCAGGGAAATCTAAATGTATACAACAAGGCTGTCTAAATGTATACCCAGGGAAATCTAAATGTATACACCAAGGCTGTCTAATGTATACCTAGGGAAATCTAAATGTATACCCAGGGAAATCTAAATGTATACACCAAGGCTGTCTAAATGTATACCTTGGTAAATGTATACCCAAGGAAATCTAAAGATATCTAAAACGATATGATTTATATACCTTGGCATACAATTTACATACCTTGGCTTATAATTGACCAGTAGCTGCCTGTCAATCAAACTAATAAATAATCCAATCAGATATCGTTATTTCACACACACGTCTGCCTCCGACAAGCTACCATGAAAACTACATTGTAATAACGGGAAAACTGCCGTTTTAAGATTAGAAAATAATGATTAGCCCTTTATTTAGATATAGATATGGAAATTAATTGTATGTAAACATTTAACAAATATTATTTATAGACTACAGATACAAATTATAGCTAGATACATTTAAAGATAAATCGGTACAAAGATTAATGATATTCATGCTTGTTGAGCGATTTAATTTCACTGTTATGTTTGTACAAAGACTGTCATTCTTATGTTGAATTTTAATTGGTGATGATTTTTTACTAATCTGCTCCAGGCTATGTGATGCACCATATTTGAAGTGCTTAATCACCTTATGTTTGTCGGAGGTTTCGCATTACTGGGTCACGTGATCTTAGGGACGGAGCAATAGGGCATTTCGCGACTGGTCCATTTATATACCTTAGCATACGATTTACATACCTTGGTATACAATTTATATACCTTAGCATATGATTTACAGACCTTGGCTTATGATTTAGATACGATACCTTAACATATAGTTTATATACAGAATAAATGCTGTTACTAGTTTGCTTTATAATGAAATCTATGTGTTTCAGGTAACTGGTTTACCAAACGGTATCCGTGGCATGTGCTTACACACGAACATGACGCCCGGCCAGCGGGAGAACGTGCTAGAAGGGGTCAAGTCTGGTAAGGCTCAGTTCCTGCTGGTATCTCCCGAGGCAGTCGCAGGCGGCAGTATGTCGCTTATATCGTCAATGTCATCGCTACCTCCTGTGGCATTTGTGTGTATTGATGAGGCCCATTGTCTCTCGGAATGGTCTCATAACTTCAGACCGTCCTATCTGAGATTGTGCAAGGTAAGTAGATTATATGGGTTGCTCAAAATAGACATTTTTCAGAAAAATTGCACGAAAATGTTTAAATTGGACTAAAATAATACATTTTTCCCACCTTTACATTACTGTATAATTTCAAGGGATTATTAGTTAAAGCTATGTGGTTTATATTTCGATATAGTGTAAATATTTCGAAATTGTTACCAAAGGAACAATGTTTCCAAACCTCTCACTTTGTTAGAAAAAGCATGATATTTTATCAAATCGTGATATAAATTAATAGTTGTGGAGTAGAAATGTGCATGATGATGTGAACAATAGGAATTTCTTATTTTATATTTCTTAAATTGATAGAATAATAATACAGACGTCATAAACGACCAAATTTACAAATTATAGAACGTCAATAATGTTAGCGTGACGTTTCAAACGTTCTTTCAAACTGATCTGTCAATCATTGCCACTAAACACGTCACAACTTTCCTAATTGGTAACATTGAGTTTTGAAATGTTCAGGATTTGTATTATAGAC
>JABXNX010001281.1:0-13166 GCA_014843695.1 Archivesica marissinica | reverse complement strand
TTGGCTTACTGTTGGAACATCCAGCTTGTCTTGTCTTACTGCTGGAACATCCAGCTTGTTGGGATGTCTTGTCTTACTGTTGGAACATCCAGCTTGTTGGGATGTTTGTCTTACTCTGGAACATCCAGCTTGTTGGGATGTCTTGTCTTACTGCTGGAACATCCAGCTTGTTGGGATGTCTTGTCTTACTGCTGGAACATCCAGCTTGTCTTGTCTTACTACTGGAACATCCAGCTTGTCTTGTCTTACTGTTGGAACATCCAGCTTGTCTTGTCTTACTACTGGAACATCCAGCTTGTCGGGACGTCTTGTCTTACTGTTGGAACATCCAGCTTGTTGGAATGTCTTGTCTTACTGTTGGAACATCCAGCTTGTCTTGTCTTACTACTGGAACATCCAGCTTGTTGGGATGTCTTGTCTTACTGTTGGAACATCCAGCTTGTCTTGTCTTACTACTGGAACATCCAGCTTGTTGGGATGTCTTGTCTTACTGTTGGAACATCCAGCTTGTCTTGTCTTACTGCTGGAACATCCAGCTTGTTGTTGTTGGGATGTCTTGTCTTACTGTTGGAACATCCAGCTTGTCTTGTCTTACTACTGGAACATCCAGCTTGTTGGGATGTCTTGTCTTACTGTTGGAACATCCAGCTTGTCTTGTCTTACTGCTGGAATATCCAGCTTGTTGGGATGTCTTGTCTTACTGCTGGAACATCCAGCTTGTTGGGATGTCTTGTCTTACTGCTGGAACATCCAACTTGTTGGGATGTTTTGTCTTACTGCTGGAACATCCAGCTTGTTGGGATGTCTTGTCTTACTGTTGGAACATCCAGCTTGTTGGGACGTCTTGTCGTGCTGCTAAAACATCCAGCTTGTTGGGATGTCTTGTCTTACTGCTGGAACATCCAGCTTGTTGTGACGTCTTGTCTTACTGTTGGAACATCCAGCTTGTTTGGATGTCTTGTCTTACTGTTAGAACATCCAGCTTGTTGGGATGTCTTGTCTTACTGCTGGAACATCCAGCTTGTTGGGATGTCTTGTCTTACTGTTGGAACATCCAGCTTGTTGGGACGTCTTGTTGTACTGCTGGAACATCCAGCTTGTTGGGATGTCTTGTCTTACTGCTGGAACAACCAGCTTGTTGGGATGTCTTGTCTTACTGTTGGAACATCCAGCTTGTATTGTCTTACTGCTGGAACATCCAGCTTGTTGGATGTCTTGTCTTACTGTTGGAACATTCAGCTTGTCTTGTCTTACTACTGGAACATCCAGCTTGTTGGGATGTCTTGTCTTACTGTTGGAACATCCAGCTTGTCTTGTCTTACTGCTGGAACATCCAGCTTGTTGGGATGTCTTGTCTTACTGTTGGAACATCCAGCTTGTCTTGTCTTACTGCTGGAACATCCAGCTTGTTGGGATGTCTTGTCTTACTGCTGGACCATCCAGCTTGTTGGGATGTCTTGTCTTACTGCTGGAACATCCAGCTTGTTGGGATGTCTTGTCTTACTGCTGGAATATCCAGCTTGTTGGGATGTCTTGTCTTATTGCTGGAACATCCAGCTTGTTGGGATGTCTTGTCTTACTGTTGGAACATCCAGCTTGTTGGGATGTCTTGTCTTACTACAGGAACATCCAGCTTGTTGGGATGTCTTGTCTTACTGCTGGAACATCCGGCTTGTCTTGTCTTACTACTGGAACATCCAGCTTGTTGGGATGTCTTGTCTTACTGTTGTAACATCCAGCTTGTTGGGATGTCTTATCTTACTGCTGGAACATCCAGCTTGTTGGGATGTCATGTCTTACTACTGGAACATCCAGCTTGTTGGGATGTCTTGTCTTACTGTTGGAACATCCAGCTTGTTGGGATGTCTTATCTTACTGCTGGAACATCCAGCTTGTTGGGATGTCTTGTCTTACTGTTGGAACATCCAGCTTGTATTGTCTTACTGCTGGAACATCCAGCTTGTCTTGTCTTACTGCTGGAACATCCAGCTTGTTGGGATGTCTTGTCTTACTGTTGGAACATCCAGCTTGTTGGGATGTCTTGTCTAACTACTGGAACATCCAGCTTGTTGGGATGTCTTGTCTTACTGCTGGAACATCCAGCTTGTCTTATCTTACTACTGGAACATCCAGCTTGTCTTGTCTTACTGTTGGAACATCCAGCTTGTCTTGTCTTACTACTGGAACATCCAGCTTGTCGGGACGTCTTGTCTTACTGTTGGAACATCCAGCTTGTTGGGATGTCTTGTCTTACTGTTGGAACATCCAGCTTGTCTTGTCTTACTGCTGGAACATCCAGCTTGTTGGGATGTCTTGTCTTACTGTTGGAACATCCAGCTTGTCTTGTCTTACTACTGGAACATCCAGCTTGTTGGGATGTCTTGTCTTACTGTTGGAACATCCAGCTTGTCTTGTCTTACTGCTGGAACATCCAGCTTGTTGGGATGTCTTGTCTTACTGTTGGAACATCCAGCTTGTCTTGTCTTACTACTGGAACATCCAGCTTGTTGGGATGTCTTGTCTTACTGTTGGAACATCCAGCTTGTCTTGTCTTACTGCTGGAACATCCAGCTTGTTGGGATGTCTTGTCTTACTGCTGGAACATCCAGCTTGTTGGGATGTCTTGTCTTACTGCTGGAACATCCAGCTTGTTGGGATGTCTTGTCTTACTGCTGGAACATCCAGCTTGTTGGGATGTCTTGTCTTACTGTTGGAACATCCAGCTTGTTGGGATGTCTTGTCTTACTGCTGGAACATCCAGCTTGTTGGGATGTCTTGTCTTACTGTTGGAACATCCAGCTTGTTGGGATGTCTTGTCTTACTGCTGGAACATCCAGCTTGTTGGGATGTCTTGTCTTACTGCTGGAACATCCAGCTTGTTGGGATGTCTTGTCTTACTGTTGGAACATCCAGCTTGTTGGGACGTCTTGTCTTACTGCTGGAACATCCAGCTTGTTGGGATGTCTTGTCTTACTGTTGGAACATCCAGCTTGTTGGGATGTCTTGTCTTACTGTTGGAACATCCAGCTTGTTGGGATATCTTGTCTTACTGCTGGAACATCCAGCTTGTCGGGAGATCTTGTCTTACTGTTGGAACATCCAGCTTGTTGGGACGTCTTGTCTTACTGTTGGAACATCCAGCTTGTCGGGACGTCTTGTCTTACTGTTGGAACATCCAGCTTGTTGGGATGTCTTGTCTTACTGTTGGAACATCCAGCTTGTTGGGATGTCTTGTCTTACTGCTGGAACATCCAGCTTGTTGGGATATCTTGTCTTACTGCTGGAACATCCAGCTTGTTGGGATGTCTTGTCTTACTGTTGGAACATCCAGCTTGTTGCGATGTCTTGTCTTACTGCTGGAACATCCAGCTTGTTGGGATATCTTGTCTTACTGCTGGAACATCCAGCTTGTTGGGATGTCTTGTCTTACTGCTGGAACATCCAGCTTGTCTTGTCTTACTACTGGAACATCCAGCTTGTTGGGATGTCTTGGCTTACTGTTGGAACATCCAGCTTGTCTTGTCTTACTGCTGGAACATCCAGCTTGTTGGGATGTCTTGTCTTACTGTTGGAACATCCAGCTTGTTGGGATGTCTTGTCTTACTACTGGAACATCCAGCTTGTTGGGATGTCTTGTCTTACTGCTGGAACATCCAGCTTGTCTTGTCTTACTACTGGAACATCCAGCTTGTCTTGTCTTACTGTTGGAACATCCAGCTTGTCTTGTCTTACTACTGGAACATCCAGCTTGTCGGGACGTCTTGTCTTACTGTTGGAACATCCAGCTTGTTGGAATGTCTTGTCTTACTGTTGGAACATCCAGCTTGTCTTGTCTTACTACTGGAACATCCAGCTTGTTGGGATGTCTTGTCTTACTGTTGGAACATCCAGCTTGTCTTGTCTTACTGCTGGAACATCCAGCTTGTTGGGATGTCTTGTCTTACTGTTGGAACATCCAGCTTGTCTTGTCTTACTACTGGAACATCCAGCTTGTTGGGATGTCTTGTCTTACTGTTGGAACATCCAGCTTGTCTTGTCTTACTGCTGGAATATCCAGCTTGTTGGGATGTCTTGTCTTACTGCTGGAACATCCAGCTTGTTGGGATGTCTTGTCTTACTGCTGGAACATCCAGCTTGTTGGGATGTTTTGTCTTACTGCTGGAACATCCAGCTTGTTGGGATGTCTTGTCTTACTGTTGGAACATCCAGCTTGTTGGGACGTCTTGTCGTACTGCTAAAACATCCAGCTTGTTGGGATGTCTTGTCTTACTGCTGGAACATCCAGCTTGTTGTGACGTCTTGTCTTACTGTTGGAACATCCAGCTTGTTTGGATGTCTTGTCTTACTGCTGGAACATCCAGCTTGTTGGGATGTCTTGTCTTACTGTTGGAACATCCAGCTTGTTGGGACGTCTTGTTGTACTGCTGGAACATCCAGCTTGTTGGGATGTCTTGTCTTACTGCTGGAACATCCAGCTTGTATTGTCTTACTGCTGGAACATCCAGCTTGTTGGATGTCTTGTCTTACTGTTGGAACATCCAGCTTGTCTTGTCTTACTGCTGGAAAATCCAGCTTGTTGGGATGTCTTGTCTTACTGTTGGAACATCCAGCTTGTTGGGATGTCTTGTCTTACTGCTGGAACATCTTGCTTGTTGGGATGTCTTGTCTTACTGCTGGAACATCCGGCTTGTCTTGTCTTACTTCTGGAACATCCAGCTTGTTGGGATGTCTTTTCTTACTGTTGGAACATCCAGCTTGTTGGGATGTCTTGTCTTACTGTTGTAACATCCAGCTTGTTGGGATGTCTTATCTTACTGCTGGAACATCCAGCTTGTTGGGATGTCATATCTTACTACTGGAACATCCAGCTTGTTGGGATGTCTTGTCTTACTGTTGGAACATCCAGCTTGTTGGGATGTCATATCTTACTGCTGGAACATCCTGCTTGTTGGGATGTCTTGTCTTACTGTTGGAACATCCAGCTTGTATTGTCTTACTGCTGGAACATCCAGCTTGTTGGATGTCTTATCTTACTGTTGGAACATCCAGCTTGTCTTGTCTTACTACTGGAACATCCAGCTTGTTGGGATGTCTTGTCTTACTGTTGGAACATCCAGCTTGTCTTGTCTTACTGCTGGAATATCCAGCTTGTTGGGATGTCTTGTCTTACTGCTGGAACATCCAGCTTGTTGGGATGTCTTGTCTTACTGCTGGAACATCCAGCTTGTTGGGATGTTTTGTCTTACTGCTGGAACATCCAGCTTGTTGGGATGTCTTGTCTTACTGTTGGAACATCCAGCTTGTTGGGACGTCTTGTCGTACTGCTAAAACATCCAGCTTGTTGGGATGTCTTGTTTTACTGCTGGAACATCCAGCTTGTTGTGACGTCTTGTCTTACTGTTGGAACATCCAGCTTGTTTGGATGTCTTGTCTTACTGTTGGAACATCCAGCTTGTTGGGATGTCTTGTCTTACTGCTGGAACATCCAGCTTGTTGGGATGTCTTGTCTTACTGTTGGAACATCCAGCTTGTTGGGACGTCTTGTCGTACTGCTGGAACATCCAGCTTGTTGGGATGTCTTGTCTTACTGCTGGAACATCCAGCTTGTTGGGATGTCTTGTCTTACTGTTGGAACATCCAGCTTGTATTGTCTTACTGCTGGAACATCCAGCTTGTTGGATGTCTTGTCTTACTGTTGGAACATCCAGCTTGTCTTGTCTTACTACTGGAACATCCAGCTTGTTGGGATGTCTTGTCTTACTGTTGGAACATCCAGCTTGTCTTGTCTTACTGCTGGAACATCCAGCTTGTTGGGATGTCTTGTCTTACTGTTGGAACATCCAGCTTGTCTTGTCTTACTGCTGGAACATCCAGCTTGTTGGGATGTCTTGTCTTACTGCTGGAACATCCAGCTTGTTGGGATGTCTTGTCTTACTGCTGGAACATCCAGCTTGTTGGGATGTCTTGTCTTACTGCTGGAACATCCAGCTTGTTGGGATGTCTTGTCTTACTGCTGGAACATCCAGCTTGTTGGGATGTCTTGTCTTACTGTTGGAACATCCAGCTTGTTGGGATGTCTTGTCTTACTGCTGGAACATCCAGCTTGTTGGGATGTCTTGTCTTACTGCTGGAACATCCAGCTTGTCTTGTCTTACTACTGGAACATCCAGCTTGTTGGGATGTCTTGTCTTACTGTTGGAACATCCAGCTTGTCTTGTCTTACTGCTGGAACATCCAGCTTGTTGGGATGTCTTGTCTTACTGCTGGAACATCCAGCTTGTTGGGATGTCTTGTCTTACTGTTGGAACATCCAGCTTGTTGGGATGTCTTGTCTTACTGCTGGAACATCCAGCTTGTTGGGATGTCTTGTCTTACTGTTGGAACATCCAGCTTGTTGGGATGTCTTGTCTTACTGCTGGAACATCCAGCTTGTTGGGATGTCTTGTCTTACTGCTGGAACATCCAGCTTGTTGGGATGTCTTGTCTTACTGCTGGAACATCCAGCTTGTTGGGATGTCTTGTCTTACTGCTGGAACATCCAGCTTGTTGGGATGTCTTGTCTTACTGCTGGAACATCCAGCTTGTCTTGTCTTACTACTGGAACATCCAGCTTGTCTTGTCTTACTGTTGGAACATCCAGCTTGTCTTGTCTTACTACTGGAACATCCAGCTTGTCGGGACGTCTTGTCTTACTGTTGGAACATCCAGCTTGTTGGAATGTCTTGTCTTACTGTTGGAACATCCAGCTTGTCTTGTCTTACTACTGGAACATCCAGCTTGTTGGGATGTCTTGTCTTACTGTTGGAACATCCAGCTTGTCTTGTCTTACTGCTGGAACATCCAGCTTGTTGGGATGTCTTGTCTTACTGTTGGAACATCCAGCTTGTCTTGTCTTACTACTGGAACATCCAGCTTGTTGGGATGTCTTGTCTTACTGTTGGAACATCCAGCTTGTCTTGTCTTACTGCTGGAACATCCAGCTTGTTGGGATGTCTTGTCTTACTGTTGGAACATCCAGCTTGTTGGGATGTCTTGTCTTACTGTTGGAACATCCAGCTTGTTGGGATGTCTTGTCTTACTGCTGGAACATCCAGCTTGTTGGGATGTCTTGTCTTACTGTTGGAACATCCAGCTTGTTGGGATGTCTTGTCTTACTGTTGGAACATCCAGCTTGTTGGGATGTCTTGTCTTACTGCTGGAACATCCAGCTTGTTGGGATGTCTTGTCTTACTGTTGGAACATCCAGCTTGTTGGGACGTCTTGTCTTACTGCTGGAACATCCAGCTTGTTGGGATGTCTTGTCTTACTGCTGGAACATCCAGCTTGTTGGGATGTCTTGTCTTACTGTTGGAACATCCAGCTTGTTGGGATGTCTTGTCTTACTGCTGGAACATCCAGCTTGTTGGGATGTCTTGTCTTACTGTTGGAACATCCAGCTTGTTGGGAGTCTTGTCTTACTGCTGGAACATCCAGCTTGTTGGGATGTCTTGTCTTACTGCTGGAACATCCAGCTTGTTGGGATGTCTTGTCTTACTGCTGGAACATCCAGCTTGTTGGGATGTCTTGTCTTACTGTTGGAACATCCAGCTTGTATTGTCTTACTGCTGGAACATCCAGCTTGTTGGATGTCTTGTCTTACTGTTGGAACATCCAGCTTGTCTTGTCTTACTGCTGGAAAATCCAGCTTGTTGGGATGTCTTGTCTTACTGTTGGAACATCCAGCTTGTTGGGATGTCTTGTCTTACTGCTGGAACATCCAGCTTGTTGGGATGTCTTGTCTTACTGCTGGAACATCCGGCTTGTCTTGTCTTACTACTGGAACATCCAGCTTGTTGGGATGTCTTGTCTTACTGTTGGAACATCCAGCTTGTTGGGATGTCTTGTCTTACTGTTGGAACATCCAGCTTGTTGGGATGTCTTGTCTTACTGCTGGAACATCCAGCTTGTTGGGATGTCTTGTCTTACTGCTGGAACATCCAGCTTGTTGGGATGTCTTGTCTTACTGTTGGAACATCCAGCTTGTTGGGATGTCTTGTCTTACTGCTGGAACATCCAGCTTGTTGGGATGTCTTGTCTTACTGTTGGAACATCCAGCTTGTATTGTCTTACTGCTGGAACATCCAGCTTGTTGGATGTCTTGTCTTACTGTTGGAACATCCAGCTTGTCTTGTCTTACTACTGGAACATCCAGCTTGTTGGGATGTCTTGTCTTACTGTTGGAACATCCAGCTTGTCTTGTCTTACTGCTGGAACACCAGCTTGTTGGGATGTCTTGTCTTACTGTTGGAACATCCAGCTTGTTGGGATGTCTTGTCTTACTACTGGAACATCCAGCTTGTTGGGATGTCTTGTCTTACTGCTGGAACATCCAGCTTGTCTTGTCTTACTGATGGAACATCCAGCTTGTCTTGTCTTACTACTGGAACATCCAGCTTGTCGGGACGTCTTGTCTTACTGTTGGAACATCCAGCTTGTTGGAATGTCTTGTCTTACTGTTGGAACATCCAGCTTGTCTTGTCTTACTACTGGAACATCCAGCTTGTTGGGATGTCTTGTCTTACTGTTGGAACATCCAGCTTGTCTTGTCTTACTGCTGGAACATCCAGCTTGTTGGGATGTCTTGTCTTACTGTTGGAACATCCAGCTTGTCTTGTCTTACTACTGGAACATCCAGCTTGTTGGGATGTCTTGTCTTACTGTTGGAACATCCAGCTTGTCTTGTCTTACTGCTGGAACATCCAGCTTGTTGGGATGTCTTGTCTTACTGTTGGAACATCCAGCTTGTCTTGTCTTACTACTGGAACATCCAGCTTGTTGGGATGTCTTGTCTTACTGTTGGAACATCCAGCTTGTCTTGTCTTACTGCTGGAATCCAGCTTGTTGGGATGTCTTGTCTTACTGCTGGAACATCCAGCTTGTTGGGATGTCTTGTCTTACTGCTGGAACATCCAGCTTGTTGGGATGTTTTGTCTTACTGCTGGAACATCCAGCTTGTTGGGATGTCTTGTCTTACTGTTGGAACATCCAGCTTGTTGGGACGTCTTGTCGTACTGCTAAAACATCCAGCTTGTTGGGATGTCTTGTCTTACTGCTGGAACATCCAGCTTGTTGTGACGTCTTGTCTTACTGTTGGAACATCCAGCTTGTTTGGATGTCTTGTCTTACTGTTGGAACATCCAGCTTGTTGGGATGTCTTGTCTTACTGCTGGAACATCCAGCTTGTTGGGATGTCTTGTCTTACTGTTGGAACATCCAGCTTGTATTGTCTTACTGCTGGAACATCCAGCTTGTTGGATGTCTTGTCTTACTGTTGGAACATTCAGCTTGTCTTGTCTTACTACTGGAACATCCAGCTTGTTGGGATGTCTTGTCTTACTGTTGGAACATCCAGCTTGTCTTGTCTTACTGCTGGAACATCCAGCTTGTTGGGATGTCTTGTCTTACTGTTGGAACATCCAGCTTGTCTTGTCTTACTGCTGGAACATCCAGCTTGTTGGGATGTCTTGTCTTACTGCTGGAACATCCAGCTTGTTGGGATGTCTTGTCTTACTGCTGGAACATCCAGCTTGTTGGGATGTCTTGTCTTACTGCTGGAACATCCAGCTTGTTGGGATGTCTTGTCTTACTGCTGGAACATCCAGCTTGTTGGGATGTCTTGTCTTACTGTTGGAACATCCAGCTTGTTGGGATGTCTTGTCTTACTGCTGGAACATCCAGCTTGTTGGGATGTCTTGTCTTACTGCTGGAACATCCAGCTTGTTGGGATGTCTTGTCTTACTGTTGGAACATCCAGCTTGTCTTGTCTTACTGCTGGAACATCCAGCTTGTTGGGATGTCTTGTCTTACTGTTGGAACATCCAGCTTGTTGGGATGTCTTGTCTTACTGCTGGAACATCCAGCTTGTTGGGATGTCTTGTCTTACTGCTGGAACATCCAGCTTGTTGGGATGTCTTGTCTTACTGCTGGAACATCCAGCTTGTTGGGATGTCTTGTCTTACTGTTGGAACATCCAGCTTGTATTGTCTTACTGCTGGAACATCCAGCTTGTTGGATGTCTTATCTTACTGTTGGAACATCCAGTTTGTCTTGTCTTACTACTGGAACATCCAGCTTGTTGGGATGTCTTGTCTTACTGTTGGAACATCCAGCTTGTCTTGTCTTACTGCTGGAACATCCAGCTTGTTGGGATGTCTTGTCTTACTGTTGGAACATCCAGCTTGTATTGTCTTACTGCTGGAACATCCAGCTTGTTGGATGTCTTATCTTACTGTTGGAACATCCAGTTTGTCTTGTCTTACTACTGGAACATCCAGCTTGTTGGGATGTCTTGGCTTACTGTTGGAACATCCAGCTTGTCTTGTCTTACTGCTGGAACATCCAGCTTGTTGGGATGTCTTGTCTTACTGTTGGAACATCCAGCTTGTATTGTCTTACTGCTGGAACATCCAGCTTGTTGGATGTCTTGTCTTACTGTTGGAACATCCAGTTTGTCTTGTCTTACTACTGGAACATCCAACTTGTTGGGATGTCTTGGCTTACTGTTGGAACATCCAGCTTGTCTTGTCTTACTGCTGGAACATCCAGCTTGTTGGGATGTCTTGTCTTACTGTTGGAACATCCACTTGTTGGGATGTCTTGTCTTACTGTTGGAACATCCAGCTTGTTGGGATTTGTCTTACTGCTGGAACATCCAGCTTGTTGGGATGTCTTGTCTTACTGTTGGAACATCCAGCTTGTCGGGATGTCTTGTCTTACTGCTGGAACATCCAGCTTGTTGGGATGTCTTGTCTTACTGTTGGAACATCCAGCTTGTTGGGATGTCTTGTCTTACTGCTGGAACATCCAGCTTGTTGGGATGTCTTGTCTTACTGTTGGAACATCCAGCTTGTTGGGATGTCTTGTCTTACTGTTGGAACATCCACTTGTTGGGATGTCTTGTCTTACTGCTGAACATCCAGCTTGTTGGGATGTCTTGTCTTACTACTGGAACATCCAGCTTGTTGGGATGTCTTGTCTTACTGTTGGAACATCCAGCTTGTCTTGTCTTACTGCTGGAACATCCAGCTTGTTGGGATGTCTTGTCTTACTGTTGGAACATCCAGCTTGTTGGGATGTCTTGTCTTACTACTGGAACATCCAGCTTGTTGGGATGTCTTGTCTTACTGCTGGAACATCCAGCTTGTCATTCTTTTTTTTTTTTTTTTTTTTTTTGGAGCCACGTTAAAGGTCCGTTTATTTTCCTCGTCGTAGGTAGCAAGCGGGTCGAGGCCATCCCACTTGTACCTTACAAAGAACATAGTAATGAAATTTGTACAAAACAGTTACATTTACATATGTATACAATATATTACATAATTCAATATATAAGAATGTTATGTTTAGACAAAGCATGTGAAAAAACAGAGAAAAATTAACACAAAAAATAGAAAAATAATAGTCTTGTCTAAATATCGCAAGAGAGAAAGAGAGAAAAAGAGAGAGAGAGAGAGAGATCTACTTCGGCTTGTTATATATATTGAATAAAATTTCTCCAATCCTTATTGAATTTTTCTATTTCATCGTTTCGAAATGCTGTATATTTTTCTAATTTAATTCTTGCAATTACTTTTTGCTTAAAAATCATTATGTTAGGTAACAACTTATTCTGTTTGCAGGTATGTATAAAATATTTTGCAAATAATAAAATGTACGATACTGTTTTATTGTTAGTATGAAAATATACATCGAATTTGTCTTGATTTATATCAATATCAAGTTCCTCCGTCCATTTAAATAATTCATTCCAAAAACATTGCGATCTTGTGCAGTTCCAGAACAGGTGATCTATACTTTCTATTTCCATACTACAAAAATCACACAAGCTAGATTCAATTAAATTACATTTGAATAAAAATTTGTTAGTTGCTATATTTCTATGTAGGAAGTTGTACTGAAAGTTTTGAAGAATATTATCCTTGCAAATTTCAAAAGCCTTAGTATATATATCTTTCCAACTGAACTGTTTTTGCGGGAAAATCATTTCCCATTTTATTTGTGATTTTGTCTTATCTTGTAAGTTTTTCATTTTTTGTATTTCAGTAAGTTTTTTATTTATATAGCTTGTATTTGTCTTATCTAAGATTTCATATGCATTTATCTTGTCAGTAGGAGTATCAAAGTCACCAACACTCTCCAGCTTCCTTATCCATTCTTTGGGAATTGATGCTATTAATTTATAATAATTGAGGAATTCAGTGTTAGATATTTGATATTCCGTATTTAAATCTTTTAGAGTTTTAAATGTTTTGGTATCCATGTTATAGATGTCTTTGACATAAATTATGTTTTTGTTGATCCAATGAGGGAATACCATAGTATCGTTATTATTTTTTATATGTGAGTTATTCCAAAGTATCTGCATTTTTATGTGTTGGGGGTCTTTGTCATAGTTGATTTTGCTCCATGCTATCAAAATTTCTTTTAAAAATGTACTTGTAATTTTTAATTTCATTATGTCTCTTGTTGTTATATTACTTCGAAATAAAAGCCATCCGCCTATTTTTTGTAGCTGTTTATTTATTATAAATTTCCATGCACCTTTATTTGACACATTGATTATTCTTTTGATCCAACTGGATTTGATGGAGTTTAGAAATAACTTGATATCAATCATGTTTAACCCTCCATATTTAAAGTCTTGTATTACAACGTTACGTTTTACTTTATCTCTTTTTGAGTTCCATATAAATTCGTAGCTGTTTTGAGTTAACATGTTTAAAGTTTCATCAGATGGGTTTGGGAGGACAGAGAATAAGTATGTTAATTTTGGTAATATTAATGATTTATACACTGAGATATTACCTATTGTAGTTAGTCTTCTAGCTTTCCATCTTTTGATATCGGTATGGAATTGATGTATTCGTTGTTCATAGTTTAAATGAAGTATTTGTTTTGGTTTTGCATGGAAAATGATACCCAACGTTATAGCACTTTCTGGAGTACATTGTATTTTTTCATTCTTCTTTCTACAGTAAATAAGATCATGCTGATTCCTAATAGACCCTATTCTGAGAACTGAACATTTATCATAATTAAGTTTTAGGCCTGAAATACATGCAAAGTCATCAAACATTTGTAACATTTCTGAATAGCTCTTCTTAGAGCCATCTAAAATAATAGTGGCATCG
>JABXNX010000181.1:37501-60054 GCA_014843695.1 Archivesica marissinica | reverse complement strand
GAGGGTTGTTGCACAGTAATATATTAACAGCATTCAACCTGCCTCCATGCTCACTGATGGTTGTTGCACAGTAATATATTAACAACATTCAACCTGCCTCCATGCTCACTGAGGGTTGTTGCACAGTAATATATTAACAACATTCAACCTGCCTCCATGCTCACTGATGGTTGATGCACAGTAATATATTAACAGCATTCAACCTGCCTCCATGCTCACTGATGGTATGCACAGTAATATATTAACAACATTCAACCTGCCTCCATGCTCACTGATGGTTGTTGCACAGTAATATATTAACAGCATTCAACCTGCCTCCATGCTCACTGATGGTTGTTGCACAGTAATATATTAACAGCATTCAACCTGCCTCCATGCTCACTGATGGTTGTTGCACAGTAATATATTAACAGCATTCAACCTGCCTCCATGCTCACTGATGGTTGATGCACAGTAATATATTAACAGCATTCAACCTGCCTCCATGCTCACTGATGGTTGATGCACAGTAATATATTAACAGCATTCTCCATGCTCACTGATGGTTGTTGCACAGTAATATATTAACAGCATTCAACCTGCCTCCATGCTCACTGATGGTTGTGCACAGTAATATATTAACAGCATTCTCCATGCTCACTGATGGTTGTTGCACAGTAATATATTAACAGCATTCAACCTGCCTCCATGCTCACTGATGGTTGATGCACAGTAATATATTAACAGCATTCAACCTGCCTCCATGCTCACTGATGGTTGATGCACAGTAATATATTAACAGCATTCAACCTGCCTCCATGCTCACTGATGGTTGATGCACAGTAATATATTAACAGCATTCAACCTGCCTCCATGCTCACTGATGGTTGATGCACAGTAATATATTAACAGCATTCAACCTGCCTCCATGCTCACTGATGGTTGATGCACAGTAATATATTAACAACATTCAACCTGCCTCCATGCTCACTGGTGGTTGTTGCACAGTAATATATTAACATCATTCAACCTGCCTCCATGCTCACTGATGGTTGATGCACAGTAATATATTAACAGCATTCAACCTGCCTCCATGCTCACTGATGGTTGTTGCACAGTAATATATTAACAGCATTCAACCTGCCTCCATGCTCACTGATGGTTGATGCACAGTAATATATTAACAGCATTCAACCGCCTCCATGCTCACTGATGGTTGCTGCACAGTAATATATTAACAGCATTCAACCTGCCTCCATGCTCACTGATGGTTGTTGCACAGTAATATATTAACAGCATTCAACCTGCCTCCATGCTCACTGATGGTTGATGCACAGTAATATATTAACAGCATTCAACCTGCCTCCATGCTCACTGATGGTTGATGCACAGTAATATATTAACAGCATTCAACCTGCCTCCATGCTCACTGATGGTTGTTGCACAGTAATATATTAACAGCATTCAACCTGCCTCCATGCTCACTGATGGTTGTTGCACAGTAATATATTAACAGCATTCAACCTGCCTCCATGCTCACTGATGGTTGATGCACAGTAATATATTAACAGCATTCAACCTGCCTCCATGCTCACTGATGGTTGTTGCACAGTAATATATTAACAGCATTCAACCTGCCTCCATGCTCACTGATGGTTGTTGCACAGTAATATATTAACAACATTCAACCTGCCTCCATGCTCACTGATGGTTGTTGCACAGTAATATATTAACAACATTCAACCTGCCTCCATGCTCACTGATGGTTGATGCACAGTAATATATTAACAGCATTCAACCTGCCTCCATGCTCACTGATGGTATGCACAGTAATATATTAACAGCATTCAACCTGCCTCCATGCTCACTGATGGTTGTTGCACAGTACTATATTAACAACATTCAACCTGCCTCCATGCTCACTGATGGTTTTTGCACAGTAATATATAAACAGCATTCAACCTGCCTCCATGCTCACTGATGGTTGTTGCACAGTAATATATTAACAGCATTCAACCTGCCTCCATGCTCACTGATGGTTGTTGCACAGTAATATATTAACAGCATTCAACCTGCCTCCATGCTCACTGATGGTTGATGCACAGTAATATATTAACAGCATTCAACCTGCCTCCATGCTCACTGATGGTTGATGCACAGTAATATATTAACAGCATTCAACCTGCCTCCATGCTCACTGATGGTTGATGCACAGTAATATATTAACAGCATTCAACCTGCCTCCATGCTCACTGATGGTTGATGCACAGTAATATATTAACAGCATTCTCCATGCTCACTGATGGTTGTTGCACAGTAATATATTAACAGCATTCTCCATGCTCACTGATGGTTGATGCACAGTAATATATTAACAGCATTCAACCTGCCTCCATGCTCACTGATGGTTGTTGCACAGTAATATATTAACAGCATTCAACCTGCCTCCATGCTCACTGATGGTTGCTGCACAGTAATATATTAACAGCATTCTCCATGCTCACTGATGGTTGTTGCACAGTAATATATTAACAGCATTCAACCTGCCTCCATGCTCACTGATGGTAGTTGCACAGTAATATATTAACAACATTCAACCTGCCTCCATGCTCACTGATGGTTGCTGCACAGTAATATATTAACAGCATTCAACCTGCCTCCATGCTCACTGATGGTTGTTGCACAGTAATATATTAACAGCATTCAACCTGCCTCCATGCTCACTGATGGTTGTTGCACAGTAATATATTAACAGCATTCAACCTGCCTCCATGCTCACTGATGGTTGTTGCACAGTAATATATTAACAGCATTCAACCTGCCTCCATGCTCACTGATGGTTGATGCACAGTACTATATTAACAGCATTCTCCATGCTCACTGATGGTTGTTGCACAGTAATATATTAACAGCATTCAACCTGCCTCCATGCTCACTGATGGTTGCTGCACAGTACTATATTAACAGCATTCTCCATGCTCACTGATGGTTGTTGCACAGTAATATATTAACAGCATTCAACCTGCCTCCATGCTCACTGATGGTTGTTGCACAGTAATATATTAACAGCATTCAACCTGCCTCCATGCTCACTGATGGTTGATGCACAGTAATATATTAACAGCATTCAACCTGCCTCCATGCTCACTGATGGTTGATGCACAGTAATATATTAACAGCATTCAACCTGCCTCCATGCTCACTGATGGTTGATGCACAGTAATATATTAACAGCATTCAACCTGCCTCCATGCTCACTGATGGTTGATGCACAGTAATATATTAACAGCATTCAACCTGCCTCCATGCTCACTGATGGTTGTTGCACAGTAATATATTAACAGCATTCAACCTGCCTCCATGCTCACTGATGGTTGATGCACAGTAATATATTAACAGCATTCAACCTGCCTCCATGCTCACTGAGGGTTGTTGCACAGTAATATATTAACAGCATTCAACCTGCCTCCATGCTCACTGATGGTTGATGCACAGTAATATATTAACAGCATTCAACCTGCCTCCATGCTCACTGAGGGTTGTTGCACAGTAATATATTAACAACATTCAACCTGCCTCCATGCTCACTGATGGTTGATGCACAGTAATATTACAACAGCATTCAACCTGCCTCCATGCTCACTGATGGTATGCACAGTAATATATTAACAGCATTCAACCAGCCTCCATGCTCACTGATGGTTGTTGCACAGTAATATATTAACAACATTCAACCTGCCTCCATGCTCACTGATGGTTGATACACAGTAATATTACAACAGCATTCAACCTGCCTCCATGCTCACTGATGGTTGTTGTTGCACAGTAATATATTAACAACATTCAACCTGCCTCCATGCTCACTGATGGTTTTTGCACAGTAATATATAAACAGCATTCAACCTGCCTCCATGCTCACTGGTGGTTGCTGCACAGTAATATTACAACAGCATTCAACCTGCCTCCATGCTCACTGATGGTTGATACACAGTAATATTACAACAGCATTCAACCTGCCTCCATGCTCACTGATGGTTGTTGCACAGTTGCACAGTAATATATTAACAGCATTCAACCTGCCTCCATGCTCACTGATGGTTTTTGCACAGTAATATATTAACAGCATTCAACCTGCCTCCATGCTCACTGATGGTTGTTGCACAGTAATATATTAACAGCATTCAACCTGCCTCCATGCTCACTGATGGTTGTTGTACAGTAATATTACAACAGCAATCAACCTGCCTCCATGCTCACTGATGGTTGTTGCACAGTAATATATTAACAGCATTCAACCTGCCTCCATGCTCACTGATGGTTGATGCACAGTAATATATTAACAGCATTCAACCTGCCTCCATGCTCACTGATGGTTGTTGCACAGTAATATATTAACAGCATTCAACCTGCCTCCATGCTCACTGATGGTTGTTGCACAGTAATATATTAACAGCATTCAACCTGCCTCCATGCTCACTGATGGTTGATGCACAGTAATATATTAACAGCATTCAACCTGCCTCCATGCTCACTGATGGTTGATGCACAGTAATATATTAACAGCATTCAACCTGCCTCCATGCTCACTGATGGTTGATGCACAGTATATATTAACAGCATTCTCCATGCTCACTGATGGTTGTTGCACAGTAATATATTAACAGCATTCAACCTGCCTCCATGCTCACTGATGGTTGTTGCACAGTAATATATTAACAGCATTCAACCTGCCTCCATGCTCACTGATGGTTGATGCACAGTAATATATTAACAGCATTCAACCTGCCTCCATGCTCACTGATGGTTGTTGCACAGTAATATATTAACAGCATTCAACCTGCCTCCATGCTCACTGATGGTTGTTGCACAGTAATATATTAACAGCATTCTCCATGCTCACTGATGGTTGTTGCACAGTAATATATTAACAGCATTCAACCTGCCTCCATGCTCACTGATGGTTGTTGCACAGTAATATATTAACAGCATTCAACCTGCCTCCATGCTCACTGATGGTTGCTGCACAGTAATATATTAACAGCATTCAACCTGCCTCCATGCTCACTGATGGTTGTTGCACAGTAATATATTAACAGCATTCAACCTGCCTCCATGCTCACTGATGGTTGTTGCACAGTAATATATTAACAGCATTCAACCTGCCTCCATGCTCACTGATGGTTGAT
Organism: Archivesica marissinica; assembly: GCA_014843695.1. Taxonomy (NCBI): domain Eukaryota; kingdom Metazoa; phylum Mollusca; class Bivalvia; order Venerida; family Vesicomyidae; genus Archivesica; species Archivesica marissinica. Next base: position 54,889 of record JABXNX010000181.1, on the reverse strand, counting down.
GCACAGTAATATATTAACAGCATTCTCCATGCTCACTGATGGTTGTTGCACAGTAATATATTAACAGCATTCAACCTGCCTCCATGCTCACTGATGGTTGCTGCACAGTAATATATTAACAGCATTCTCCATGCTCACTGATGGTTGTTGCACAGTAATATATTAACAGCATTCAACCTGCCTCCATGCTCACTGATGGTTGATGCACAGTAATATATTAACAGCATTCAACCTGCCTCCATGCTCACTGATGGTTGATGCACAGTAATATATTAACAGCATTCAACCTGCCTCCATGCTCACTGATGGTTGATGCACAGTAATATATTAACAGCATTCAACCTGCCTCCATGCTCACTGATGGTTGATGCACAGTAATATATTAACAGCATTCAACCTGCCTCCATGCTCACTGATGGTTGATGCACAGTAATATATTAACAGCATTCAACCTGCCTCCATGCTCACTGATGGTTGATGCACAGTAATATATTAACAGCATTCAACCTGCCTCCATGCTCACTGATGGTTGTTGCACAGTAATATATTAACAGCATTCAACCTGCCTCCATGCTCACTGATGGTTGATGCACAGTAATATATTAACAGCATTCAACCTGCCTCCATGCTCACTGATGGTTGTTGCACAGTAATATATTAACAACATTCAACCTGCCTCCATGCTCACTGATGGTTGATGCACAGTAATATATTAACAGCATTCAACCTGCCTCCATGCTCACTGATGGTATGCACAGTAATATATTAACAGCATTCAACCTGCCTCCATGCTCACTGATGGTTGTTGCACAGTAATATATTAACAGCATTCAACCTGCCTCCATGCTCACTGATGGTTGATACACAGTAATATTACAACAGCATTCAACCTGCCTCCATGCTCACTGATGGTTGTTGTTGCACAGTAATATATTAACAGCATTCAACCTGCCTCCATGCTCACTGATGGTTTTTGCACAGTAATATATAAACAGCATTCAACCTGCCTCCATGCTCACTGGTGGTTGCTGCACAGTAATATTACAACAGCATTCAACCTGCCTCCATGCTCACTGATGGTTGATACACAGTAATATTACAACAGCATTCAACCTGCCTCCATGCTCACTGATGGTTGTTGCACAGTAATATATTAACAGCATTCAACCTGCCTCCATGCTCACTGATGGTTTTTGCACAGTAATATATTAACAGCATTCAACCTGCCTCCATGCTCACTGATGGTTGTTGCACAGTAATATATTAACAGCATTCAACCTGCCTCCATGCTCACTGATGGTTGTTGTACAGTAATATTACAACAGCAATCAACCTGCCTCCATGCTCACTGATGGTTGTTGCACAGTAATATTACAACAGCATTCAACCTGCCTCCATGCTCACTGATGGTTGATGCACAGTAATATTATAACAGCATTCAACCTGCCTCCATGCTCACTGATGGTTGATGCACAGTAATATATTAACAGCATTCAACCTGCCTCCATGCTCACTGATGGTTGTTGCACAGTAATATATTAACAGCATTCAACCTGCCTCCATGCTCACTGATGGTTGTTGCACAGTAATATATTAACAGCATTCAACCTGCCTCCATGCTCACTGATGGTTGTTGCACAGTAATATATTAACAGCATTCAACCTGCCTCCATGCTCACTGATGGTTGATGCACAGTAATATATTAACAGCATTCAACCTGCCTCCATGCTCACTGATGGTTGATGCACAGTAATATATTAACAGCATTCAACCTGCCTCCATGCTCACTGATGGTTGATGCACAGTAATATATTAACAGCATTCAACCTGCCTCCATGCTCACTGATGGTTGTTGCACAGTAATATATTAACAGCATTCAACCTGCCTCCATGCTCACTGATGGTTGTTGCACAGTAATATATTAACAGCATTCAACCTGCCTCCATGCTCACTGATGGTTGTTGCACAGTAATATATTAACAGCATTCAACCTGCCTCCATGCTCACTGATGGTTGTTGCACAGTAATATATTAACAGCATTCAACCTGCCTCCATGCTCACTGATGGTTGTTGCACAGTAATATATTAACAGCATTCAACCTGCCTCCATGCTCACTGATGGTTGTTGCACAGTAATATATTAACAGCATTCAACCTGCCTCCATGCTCACTGATGGTTGTTGCACAGTAATATATTAACAGCATTCAACCTGCCTCCATGCTCACTGATGGTTGATGCACAGTAATATATTAACAGCATTCAACCTGCCTCCATGCTCACTGATGGTTGATGCACAGTAATATATTAACAGCATTCAACCTGCCTCCATGCTCACTGATGGTTGATGCACAGTAATATATTAACAGCATTCAACCTGCATCCATGCTCACTGATGGTTGATGCACAGTAATATATTAACAGCATTCTCCATGCTCACTGATGGTTGATGCACAGTAATATATTAACAGCATTCAACCTGCCTCCATGCTCACTGATGGTTGATACACAGTAATATTACAACAGCATTCAACCTGCCTCCATGCTCAATGATGGTTGTTGCACAGTAATATATTAACAGCATTCTCCATGCTCATTGATGGTTGATGCACAGTAATATATTAACAGCATTCAACCTGCCTCCATGCTCACTGATGGTTGATGCACAGTAATATATTAACAGCATTCAACCTGCCTCCATGCTCACTGATGGTTGATGCACAGTAATATATTAACAACATTCAACCTGCCTCCATGCTCACTGGTGGTTGTTGCACAGTAATATATTAACATGATTCAACCTGCCTCCATGCTCACTGATGGTTGATGCACAGTAATATATTAACAACATTCAACCTGCCTCCATGCTCACTGGTGGTTGTTGCACAGTAATATATTAACAGCATTCAACCTGCCTCCATGCTCACTGATGGTTGATGCACAGTAATATATTAACATGATTCAACCAGCCTCCATGCTCACTGATGGTTGCTGCACAGTAATATATTAACAGCATTCAACCTGCCTCCATGCTCACTGATGGTTGTTGCACAGTAATATATTAACAGCATTCAACCTGCCTCCATACTCACTGATGGTTGATGCACAGTAATATATTAACAGCATTCAACCTGCCTCCATGCTCACTGATGGTTGATGCACAGTACTATATTAACAGCATTCTCCATGCTCACTGATGGTTGTTGCACAGTAATATATTAACAGCATTCAACCTGCCTCCATGCTCACTGATGGTTGCTGCACAGTACTATATTAACAGCATTCTCCATGCTCACTGATGGTTGTTGCACAGTAATATATTAACAGCATTCAACCTGCCTCCATGCTCACTGATGGTTGTTGCACAGTAATATATTAACAGCATTCAACCTGCCTCCATGCTCACTGATGGTTGATGCACAGTAATATATTAACAGCATTCAACCTGCCTCCATGCTCACTGATGGTTGATGCACAGTAATATATTAACAGCATTCAACCTGCCTCCATGCTCACTGATGGTTGATGCACAGTAATATATTAACAGCATTCAACCTGCCTCCATGCTCACTGATGGTTGATGCACAGTAATATATTAACAGCATTCAACCTGCCTCCATGCTCACTGATGGTTGTTGCACAGTAATATATTAACAGCATTCAACCTGCCTCCATGCTCACTGATGGTTGATGCACAGTAATATATTAACAGCATTCAACCTGCCTCCATGCTCACTGAGGGTTGTTGCACAGTAATATATTAACAGCATTCAACCTGCCTCCATGCTCACTGATGGTTGATGCACAGTAATATATTAACAGCATTCAACCTGCCTCCATGCTCACTGAGGGTTGTTGCACAGTAATATATTAACAACATTCAACCTGCCTCCATGCTCACTGATGGTTGATGCACAGTAATATTACAACAGCATTCAACCTGCCTCCATGCTCACTGATGGTATGCACAGTAATATATTAACAGCATTCAACCAGCCTCCATGCTCACTGATGGTTGTTGCACAGTAATATATTAACAACATTCAACCTGCCTCCATGCTCACTGATGGTTGATACACAGTAATATTACAACAGCATTCAACCTGCCTCCATGCTCACTGATGGTTGTTGTTGCACAGTAATATATTAACAACATTCAACCTGCCTCCATGCTCACTGATGGTTTTTGCACAGTAATATATAAACAGCATTCAACCTGCCTCCATGCTCACTGGTGGTTGCTGCACAGTAATATTACAACAGCATTCAACCTGCCTCCATGCTCACTGATGGTTGATACACAGTAATATTACAACAGCATTCAACCTGCCTCCATGCTCACTGATGGTTGTTGCACAGTTGCACAGTAATATATTAACAGCATTCAACCTGCCTCCATGCTCACTGATGGTTTTTGCACAGTAATATATTAACAGCATTCAACCTGCCTCCATGCTCACTGATGGTTGTTGCACAGTAATATATTAACAGCATTCAACCTGCCTCCATGCTCACTGATGGTTGTTGTACAGTAATATTACAACAGCATTCAACCTGCCTCCATACTCACTGATGGTTGATGCACAGTAATATATTAACAGCATTCAACCTGCCTCCATGCTCACTGATGGTTGATGCACAGTACTATGATAACAGCATTCTCCATGCTCACTGATGGTTTTTGCACAGTAATATATTAACAGCATTCAACCTGCCTCCATGCTCACTGATGGTTGCTGCACAGTACTATATTAACAGCATTCTCCATGCTCACTGATGGTTGTTGCACAGTAATATATTAACAGCATTCAACCTGCCTCCATGCTCACTGATGGTTGTTGCACAGTAATATATTAACAGCATTCAACCTGCCTCCATGCTCACTGATGGTTGATGCACAGTAATATATTAACAGCATTCAACCTGCCTCCATGCTCACTGATGGTTGATGCACAGTAATATATTAACAGCATTCAACCTGCCTCCATGCTCACTGATGGTTGATGCACAGTAATATATTAACAGCATTCAACCTGCCTCCATGCTCACTGATGGTTGATGCACAGTAATATATTAACAGCATTCAACCTGCCTCCATGCTCACTGATGGTTGATGCACAGTAATATATTAACAGCATTCAACCTGCCTCCATGCTCACTGATGGTTGATGCACAGTAATATATTAACAGCATTCAACCTGCCTCCATGCTCACTGATGGTTGTTGCACAGTAATATATTAACAGCATTCAACCTGCCTCCATGCTCACTGATGGTTGATGCACAGTAATATATTAACAGCATTCAACCTGCCTCCATGCTCACTGAGGGTTGTTGCACAGTAATATATTAACAACATTCAACCTGCCTCCATGCTCACTGATGGTTGATGCACAGTAATATTACAACAGCATTCAACCTGCCTCCATGCTCACTGATGGTATGCACAGTAATATATTAACAGCATTCAACCAGCCTCCATGCTCACTGATGGTTGTTGCACAGTAATATATTAACAACATTCAACCTGCCTCCATGCTCACTGATGGTTGATACACAGTAATATTACAACAGCATTCAACCTGCCTCCATGCTCACTGATGGTTGTTGTTGCACAGTAATATATTAACAACATTCAACCTGCCTCCATGCTCACTGATGGTATGCACAGTAATATATTAACAACATTCAACCTGCCTCCATGCTCACTGATGGTTTTTGCACAGTAATATATAAACAGCATTCAACCTGCCTCCATGCTCACTGATGGTTGATACACAGTAATATTACAACAGCATTCAACCTGCCTCCATGCTCACTGATGGTTGTTGCACAGTAATATATTAACAGCATTCAACCTACCTCCATGCTCACTGATGGTTGATGCACAGTAATATATTAACAGCATTCAACCTGCATCCATGCTCACTGATGGTTGATGCACAGTAATATATTAACAGCATTCTCCATGCTCACTGATGGTTGATGCACAGTAATATATTAACAGCATTCAACCTGCCTCCATGCTCACTGATGGTTGTTGCACAGTAATATATTAACAGCATTCAACCTGCCTCCATGCTCACTGATGGTTGATGCACAGTAATATATTAACAGCATTCAACCTGCCTCCATGCTCACTGATGGTTGTTGCACAGTAATATATTAACAGCATTCAACCTGCCTCCATGCTCACTGATGGTTGATGCACAGTAATATTACAACAGCATTCAACCTGCCTCCATGCTCACTGATGGTTGTTGCACAGTAATATATTAACAGCATTCTCCATGCTCATTGATGGTTGATGCACAGTAATATATTAACAGCATTCAACCTGCCTCCATGCTCACTGATGGTTGATGCACAGTAATATATTAACAGCATTCAACCTGCCTCCATGCTCACTGATGGTTGATGCACAGTAATATATTAACAGCATTCAACCTGCCTCCATGCTCACTGATGGTTGTTGCACAGTAATATATTAACAGCATTCAACCTGCCTCCATGCTCACTGATGGTTGATGCACAGTAATATATTAACAGCATTCAACCTGCCTCCATGCTCACTGATGGTTGATGCACAGTAATATTAACAGCATTCTCCATGCTCACTGATGGTTGTTGCACAGTAATATATTAACAGCATTCAACCTGCCTCCATGCTCACTGATGGTTGCTACACAGTACTATATTAACAGCATTCTCCATGCTCACTGATGGTTGTTGCACAGTAATATATTAACAGCATTCAACCTGCCTCAATGCTCACTGATGGTTGTTGCACAGTAATATATTAACAGCATTCAACCTGCCTCCATGCTCACTGATGGTTGATGCACAGTAATATATTAACAGCATTCAACCTGCCTCCATGCTCACTGATGGTTGATGCACAGTAATATATTAACAGCATTCAACCTGCCTCCATGCTCACTGATGGTTGATGCACAGTAATATATTAACAGCATTCAACCTGCCTCCATGCTCACTGATGGTTGATGCACAGTAATATATTAACAGCATTCAACCTGCCTCCATGCTCACTGATGGTTGTTGCACAGTAATATATTAACAGCATTCAACCTGCCTCCATGCTCACTGATGGTTGATGCACAGTAATATATTAACAGCATTCAACCTGCCTCCATGCTCACTGAGGGTTGTTGCACAGTAATATATTAACAACATTCAACCTGCCTCCATGCTCACTGATGGTTGATGCACAGTAATATTACAACAGCATTCAACCTGCCTCCATGCTCACTGATGGTATGCACAGTAATATATTAACAGCATTCAACCAGCCTCCATGCTCACTGATGGTTGTTGCACAGTAATATATTAACAACATTCAACCTGCCTCCATGCTCACTGATGGTTGATACACAGTAATATTACAACAGCATTCAACCTGCCTCCATGCTCACTGATGGTTGTTGTTGCACAGTAATATATTAACAACATTCAACCTGCCTCCATGCTCACTGATGGTTTTTGCACAGTAATATATAAACAGCATTCAACCTGCCTCCATGCTCACTGGTGGTTGCTGCACAGTAATATTACAACAACATTCAACCTGCCTCCATGCTCACTGATGGTTGATACACAGTAATATTACAACAGCATTCAACCTGCCTCCATGCTCACTGATGGTTATTGCACAGTAATATATTAACAGCATTCAACCTGCCTCCATGCTCACTGATGGTTTTTGCACAGTAATATATTAACAGCATTCAACCTGCCTCCATGCTCACTGATGGTTGTTGCACAGTAATATATTAACAGCATTCAACCTGCCTCCATGCTCACTGATGGTTGTTGTACAGTAATATTACCAGCATTCAACCTGCCTCCATGCTCACTGATGGTTGATGCACAGTACTATATTAACAGCATTCTCCATGCTCACTGATGGTTGTTGCACAGTAATATATTAACAGCATTCAACCTGCCTCCATGCTCACTGATGGTTGCTGCACAGTAATATATTAACAGCATTCAACCTGCCTCCATGCTCACTGATGGTTGATGCACAGTAATATATTAACAGCATTCTCCATGCTCACTGATGGTTGATGCACAGTAATATATTAACAGCATTCAACCTGCCTCCATGCTCACTGATGGTTGATGCACAGTACTATATTAACAGCATTCTCCATGCTCACTGATGGTTGTTGCACAGTAATATATTAACAGCATTCAACCTGCCTCCATGCTCACTGATGGTTGATGCACAGTATATATTAACAGCATTCTCCATGCTCACTGATGGTTGTTGCACAGTAATATATTAACAGCATTCAACCTGCCTCCATGCTCACTGATGGTTGATGCACAGTAATATATTAACAGCATTCAACCTGCCTCCATGCTCACTGATGGTTGTTGCACAGTAATATATTAACAGCATTCAACCTGCCTCCATGCTCACTGATGGTTGATGCACAGTAATATATTAACAGCATTCAACCTGCCTCCATGCTCACTGATGGTTGTTGCACAGTAATATATTAACAGCATTCAACCTGCCTCCATGCTCACTGATGGTTGATGCACAGTAATATATTAACAGCATTCAACCTGCCTCCATGCTCACTGATGGTATGCACAGTAATATATTAACAGCATTCAACCTGCCTCCATGCTCACTGATGGTTGATGCACAGTAATATATTAACAGCATTCAACCTGCCTCCATGCTCACTGATGGTTGTTGCACAGTAATATATTAACAGCATTCAACCTGCCTCCATGCTCACTGATGGTTGTTGCACAGTAATATATTAACAGCATTCAACCTGCCTCCATGCTCACTGATGGTTGTTGCACAGTAATATATTAACAGCATTCAACCTGCCTCCATGCTCACTGATGGTTGTTGCACAGTAATATATTAACAGCATTCAACCTGCCTCCATGCTCACTGATGGTTGTTGTACAGTAATATTACAACAGCAATCAACCTGCCTCCATGCTCACTGATGGTTGTTGTACAAGTAATATTACAACAGCAATCAACCTGCCTCCATGCTCACTGATGGTTGATGCACAGTAATATATTAACAACATTCAACCTGCCTCCATGCTCACTGATGGTTGTTGCACAGTAATATATTAACATGATTCAACCTGCCTCCATGCTCACTGATGGTTGATGCACAGTAATATTACAACAGCATTCAACCTGCCTCCATGCTCACTGATGGTATGCACAGTAATATATTAACAGCATTCAACCTGCCTCCATGCTCACTGATGGTTGTTGCACAGTTGCACAGTAATATATTAACAGCATTCAACCTGCCTCCATGCTCACTGATGGTTGTTGCACAGTAATATATTAACAGCATTCAACCTGCCTCCATGCTCACTGATGGTTTTTGCACAGTAATATATTAACAGCATTCAACCTGCCTCCATGCTCACTGATGGTTGTTGCACAGTAATATATTAACAGCATTCAACCTGCCTCCATGCTCACTGATGGTTGTTGTACAGTAATATTACAACAGCAATCAACCTGCCTCCATGCTCACTGATGGTTGATGCACAGTACTATATTAACAGCATTCTCCATGCTCACTGATGGTTGTTGCACAGTAATATATTAACAGCATTCAACCTGCCTCCATGCTCACTGATGGTTGCTGCACAGTACTATATTAACAGCATTCAACCTGCCTCCATGCCCACTGATGGTTGTTGCACAGTAATATATTAACAGCATTCAACCTGCCTCCATACTCACTGATGGTTGATGCACAGTAATATATTAACAGCATTCAACCTGCCTCCATGCTCACTGATGGTTGATGCACAGTACTATATTAACAGCATTCTCCATGCTCACTGATGGTTGTTGCACAGTAATATATTAACAGCATTCAACCTGCCTCCATGCTCACTGATGGTTGCTGCACAGTACTATATTAACAGCATTCTCCATGCTCACTGATGGTTGTTGCACAGTAATATATTAACAGCATTCAACCTGCCTCCATGCTCACTGATGGTTGATGCACAGTAATATATTAACAGCATTCAACCTGCCTCCATGTTCACTGAGGGTTGTTGCACAGTAATATATTAACAGCATTCAACCTGCCTCCATGCTCACTGATGGTTGATGCACAGTAATATATTAACAGCATTCAACCTGCCTCCATGCTCACTGAGGGTTGTTGCACAGTAATATATTAACAACATTCAACCTGCCTCCATGCTCACTGATGGTTGATGCACAGTAATATTACAACAGCATTCAACCTGCCTCCATGATCACTGATGGTATGCACAGTAATATATTAACAGCATTCAACCAGCCTCCATGCTCACTGATGGTTGATGCACAGTAATATATTAACAACATTCAACCTGCCTCCATGCTCACTGATGGTTGTTGCACAGTAATATATTAACAGCATTCAACCTGCCTCCATGCTCACTGATGGTTGTTGCACAGTAATATATTAACAGCATTCAACCTGCCTCCATGCTCACTGATGGTTGATGCACAGTAATATATTAACAGCATTCAACCTGCCTCCATGCTCACTGATGGTTGTTGCACAGTAATATATTAACAGCATTCAACCTGCCTCCATGCTCACTGATGGTTGATGCACAGTAATATTACAACAGCATTCAACCTGCCTCCATGATCACTGATGGTTTGCACAGTAATATATTAACAGCATTCAACCTGCCTCCATGCTCACTGATGGTTGATGCACAGTAATATATTAACAACATTCAACCTGCCTCCATGCTCACTGATGGTTGTTGCACAGTAATATATTAACATGATTCAACCTGCCTCCATGCTCACTGATGGTTGATGCACAGTAATATTACAACAGCATTCAACCTGCCTCCATGCTCACTGATGGTATGCACAGTAATATATTAACAGCATTCAACCTGCCTCCATGCTCACTGATGGTTGTTGCACAGTTGCACAGTAATATATTAACAGCATTCAACCTGCCTCCATGCTCACTGATGGTTGTTGCACAGTAATATATTAACAGCATTCAACCTGCCTCCATGCTCACTGATGGTTGTTGTACAGTAATATTACAACAGCAATCAACCTGCCTCCATGCTCACTGATGGTTGTTGTACAGTAATATTACAACAGCAATCAACCTGCCTCCATGCTCACTGATGGTTGTTGTACAGTAATATTACAACAGCATTCAACCTGCCTCCATGCTCACTGATGGTTGATGCACAGTAATATTACAACAGCAATCAACCTGCCTCCATGCTCACTGATGGTTGTTGTACAGTAATATTACAACAGCATTCAACCTGCCTCCATGCTCACTGATGGTTGATGCACAGTAATATTACAACAGCAATCAACCTGCCTCCATGCTCACTGATGGTTGATACACAGTAATATTACAACAGCATTCAACCTGCCTCCATGCTCACTGATGGTTGATGCACAGTAATATAACAACAGCAATCAACCTGCCTCCATGCTCACTGATGGTTGTTGCACAGTAATATTACAACAGCATTCAATATATTTCTAGCTCTTGGTTGGGTTGTAGCAAGAATAATTTATAAATTCAACATGTATCAAGCAAAGTTCTTAAAATTATTCATGATCTGAGAATTATTTTAGTCTTCTTCTGTAAGTGCAGGAAATGAGATGAAACATGACCAAATGATAAATGAGCTGCTCCAGTATTGTCTAGGTATGAACAGTTTATCCCCGAGGAGGAGGCTACACGGTGCTGAGGAGGAGGCTACATGGATGCCGAGGAGGAGGCTACATTGGTTCCGAGGAGGAAGCTACATGTGTGCCGAGGAGGAGGCTAAATGAGTGCTGAGAAGAAGGCTACATGAGTAACTGTTGTCTAGGTATGAACAGTTTATCCCCGAGGAGGAGGTTACATGGGTGCCGAGGAGGGGGCTACATTGGTGCTGAGGAGGAGGCTACATGGGTGCTGAGGAGGAGGTTACATGGGTACCGAGGAGGAGGCTACATGGGTGCTGAGGAGGAGGTTACATGGGTACCGAGGAGGAGGCTACATTGGTGCTGAGGAGGAGGCTACATTGGTGCTGAGGAGGAGGCTACATGTGTACCGAGGAGGAGGCTACATGGGTGCTGAGGAGGAGGTTACATGGGTACCGAGGAGGAGGCTACATGGGTGCTGAGGAGGAGGCTACATGGGTGCTGAGGAGGAGGTTACATGGGTACCGAGGAGGAGGCTACATTGGTGCTGAGGAGGAGGCTACATGTGTACCGAGGAGGAGGCTACATGGGTGCTGAGGAGGCTACATGGGTGCTGAGGAGGAGGTTACATGGGTACGAGGAGGAGGTTACATGTGTACCGAGGAGGAGGCTAATGGGTGCTGAGGAGGAGGTACATGGTGCTGAGAGGAGGTTACATGGTACGAGGAGGAGTACATGGGTGCTGAGGAGGAGGTTACATGGTACCGAGGTGGAGGCTACATGGGTGCTGAGGAGGAGGTTGCATGTGTACCGAGGTGGAGGCTACATGGGTGCTGAGGAGGTACATGTGTACCAAGGAGGAGGCTACATGGGTGCTGAGGAGGAGGTTACATGGTACCGAGGAGGGCTACAGGGTGCGAGGAGGCTAATGGTGCTGAGGAGAGGTTACATGGGTACGAGGAGGAGGCTACATGGGTGCTGAGGAGGAGGCTACATGGGTGCTGAGGAGGAGGAGGCTATATGGGTGCTGAGGTGGAGGCTACATGTGTACCGAGGTGGAGGATACATGGGTGCTGAGGAGGAGGTTACATGTGTACCGAGGTGGAGGCTACATGGGTGCTGAGGAGGAGGTTGCATGTGTACCGAGGTGGAGGCTACATGGGTGCTGAGGAGGTTACATGTGTACCAAGGAGGAGGCTACATGGGTGCTGAGGAGGAGGTTACATGTGTACCAAGGAGGAGGCTACATGGGTGCTGAGGTGGAGGCTACATGGGTGCTGAGGAGGAGGAGGCTACATGGGTGCTAAGGATGAGGCTACATGGGTGCTGAGGAGGAGGCTACATGGGTGCTGAGGAGGAGGTTACATGGGTACCGAGGAGGAGGCTACATGGGTGCTGAGGAGGAGGCTACATGGGTGCTGAGGAGGAGGTTACATGGGTACCAAGGAGGAGCTACATTGGTGCTGAGGAGGAGGCTACATGTGTACCGAGGAGGAGGCTACATGGGTGCTGAGGAGGCTACATGGGTGCTGAGGAGGAGGCTACATGGGTGCTGAGGAGGAGGAGGCTACATGGGTGCTGAGGAGGAGGCTACATGGGTGCTGAGGAGGAGGCTACATGGGTGCTGAGGAGGAGGTTACATGGGTACCGAGGAGGAGGCTACATGGGTGCTGAGGAGGAGGTTACATGGGTACCGAGGAGGAGGCTACAATGGGTGCTGAGAGGCTACATGGTGCTGAGAAGGAGGTTACATGGTACCGAGAACAACCAGAGGAGGCTACATGGGTGCTGAGGAGGAGGCTACATGGGTGCTGAGGAGGAGGAGGCTATATGGGTGCTGAGGTGGAGGCTACATGTGTACCGAGGTGGAGGATACATGGGTGCTGAGGAGGAGGTTACATGTGTACCGAGGTGGAGGCTACATGGGTGCTGAGGAGGAGGTTGCATGTGTACCGAGGTGGAGGCTACATGGGTGCTGAGGAGGTTACATGTGTACCAAGGAGGAGGCTACATGGGTGCTGAGGAGGAGGTTACATGTGTACCAAGGAGGAGGCTACATGGGTGCTGAGGAGGAGGCTACATGGGTGCTGAGGAGGAGGAGGCTACATGGGTGCTAAGGATGAGGAGGCTACATGGGTGCTGAGGAGGAGGCTACATGGGTGCTGAGGAGGAGGCTACATGGGTGATGAGGAGGTGGAGGCTACATGGGTGCTAAGGATGAGGAGGCTACATGGGTGCTGAGGAGGAGGAAGTTACATGGGTGCTGAGGAGGAGGAGGCTACATGGGTGTTGAGGAGGAGGCTACATGGGTGCTGAGAGGCTACATGGGTGCTGAGGAGGAGGCTAATGGGTGCTGAGGAGGAGGAGGATACATGGGTGCTGAGGAGGAGGCGGCTACATGGGTGTTGAGGAGGAGGAGGCTACATGGGTGCTGAGGAGGAGGAGGCTACATGGGTGCTGAGGAGGAGGAGGCTACATGGGTGCTGAGGAGGAGGAGGCTACATGGGTGCTGAGGAGGAGGAGGCTACATGGGTGCTGAGGAGGAGGCTACATGGGTGCTGAGGAGGAGGAGGCTGCATGGGTGCTGAGGAGGAGGAGGCTGCATGGGTGCTGAGGAGGTTACATGGGTGCTGAGGAGGAGGTTACATGTGTGCCGAGGAGGCTACATTGATGCCAAGGAGGAGGCTACATGGGTGCTGAGGAGGAGGCTACATGTGTGCTGAGGAGGAGGCTACATTGGTGCCGAGGAGGAGGCTACATGTGTGCCGAGGAGGCTACATTGGTGCCGAGGAGGAGGCTACATGTGTGCCGAGGAGGCTACATTGGTGCCAAGGAGGAGGCTACATGTGTGCCGAGGAGGCTACATTGGTGCCGAGGAGGAGGCTACATGTGTGCTGAGGAGGAGGAGGCTACATGGGTGCTGAGGAGAGGAGGAGGCTACATGGGTGCTGAGGAGAGAGGCTACATGGGTGCTGAGGAGGAGAAGGCTACATGGGTGCTGAGGAGGAGTAGGCTACATGGGTGCTGAGGAGGAGGAGGCTACATGGGTGCTGAGGAGGAGGAGAGGCTACATGGGTGCTGAGGAGGAGGGGGCTAGATGGGTGCTGAGGAGGCTACATGGTGCTGAGGAGGAGGAGGCTACATGGGTGCTGAGGAGGAGGATACATGGGTGCTGAGGAGGAGGCTACATGGGTGCTGAGGAGGAGGAGGCTATATGGGTGCTGAGGTGGAGGCTACATGTGTACCGAGGTGGAGGATACATGGGTGCTGAGGAGGAGGTTACATGTGTACCGAGGTGGAGGCTACATGGGTGCTGAGGAGGAGGTTGCATGTGTACCGAGGTGGAGGCTACATGGGTGCTGAGGAGGTTACATGTGTACCAAGGAGGAGGCTACATGGGTGCTGAGGAGGAGGTTACATGTGTACCAAGGAGGAGGCTACATGGGTGCTGAGGAGGAGGCTACATGGGTGCTAGAGGAGGAGGCTACATGGGTGCTAAGGATGAGGAGGCTACATGGGTGCTGAGGAGGAGGCTACATGGGTGCTGAGGAGGAGGCTACATGGGTGATGAGGAGGTGGAGGCTACATGGGTGCTAAGGATGAGGAGGCTACATGGGTGCTGAGGAGGAGGAAGTTACATGGGTGCTGAGGAGGAGGAGGCTACATGGGTGTTGAGGAGGAGGCTACATGGGTGCTGAGAGGCTACATGGGTGCTGAGGAGGAGGCTAATGGGTGCTGAGGAGGAGGAGGATACATGGGTGCTGAGGAGGAGGCGGCTACATGGGTGTTGAGGAGGAGGAGGCTACATGGGTGCTGAGGAGGAGGAGGCTACATGGGTGCTGAGGAGGAGGAGGCTACATGGGTGCTGAGGAGGAGGAGGCTACATGGGTGCTGAGGAGAGGAGGCTACATGGGTGCTGAGGAGGAGGCTACATGGGTGCTGAGGAGGAGGAGGCTGCATGGGTGCTGAGGAGGAGGAGGCTGCATGGGTGCTGAGGAGGTTACATGGGTGCTGAGGAGGAGGTTACATGTGTGCCGAGGAGGCACATTGATGCCAAGGAGGAGGCTACATGGGTGCTGAGGAGGAGGCTACATGTGTGCTGAGGAGGAGGCTACATTGGTGCCGAGGAGGAGGCTACATGTGTGCCGAGGAGGCTACATTGGTGCCGAGGAGGAGGCTACATGTGTGCCGAGGAGGCTACATTGGTGCCAAGGAGGAGGCTACATGTGTGCCGAGGAGGCTACATTGGTGCCGAGGAGGAGGCTACATGTGTGCTGAGGAGGAGGAGGCTACATGGGTGCTGAGGAGGAGGAGGAGGCTACATGGGTGCTGAGAACACACAAAAACACACAAAACACACAAAACACAAGGCTACATTGGTGCCGAGGAGGAGGCTACATGTGTGCTGAGGAGGAGGAGGCTACATGGGTGCTGAGGAGGAGGAGGAGGCTACATGGGTGCTGAGGAGGAGGCTACATGGGTGCTGAGGAGGAGAAGGCTACATGGGTGCTGAGGAGGAGTAGGCTACATGGGTGCTGAGGAGGAGGAGGCTACATGGGTGCTGAGGAGGAGGAGGCTACATGGGTGCTGAGGAGGAGGGGGCTAGATGGGTGCTGAGGAGGCTACATGGGTGCTGAGGAGGAGGAGGCTACATGGGTGCTGAGGAGGAGGATACATGGGTGCTGAGGAGGAGGCTACATGGGTGCGGAGGAGGCTACATATGTGCCGAGGAGGAGGATACATCGGTACATGTCCTTAGTGCAGATAGATAAAGCAGTCAGATACAACAGTTTCGTTGCTTGGTAACCAAAACCTACATGCAGTACACAGTGTTAAAAAGCATTGCAACAAAATCAGCAAGCAAGAACAGCAGATACTATATATAATATGCATGAATCTAGGTACATTTGTAATATCTACCAACAGATAGTATACTATGCATGAATCTAGGTACATTTATAATATCTACCAACAGATAGTATACTATACATGAATCTAGGTACATTTGTAATATCTACCAACAGATACTATATATACTATGCATGAATCTAGGTACATTTGTAATATCTACCAACAGATACTATATATACTATGCATGAATCTAGGTGTATTTGTAATATCTACCAACAGATAGTATACTATGCATGAATCTAGGTACATTTGTAATATCTACCAACAGATACTATATATACAATGCATGAATCTAGGTACATTTGTAATATCTACCAACAGATACTATATATACAATGCATGAATCTAGGTACATTTGTAATATCTACCAACAGATACTATATATACAATGCATGAATCTAGGTGCATTTGTAATATCTACCAACATATACTATATATACAATGCATGAATCTAGGTACATTTGTAATATCTACCAACAGATAGTATACTATGCATGAATCTAGGTACATTTGTAATATCTACCAACAGATACTATATATACTATGCATGACTAGGTACATTTGTAATATCTACCAACAGATAGTATATATACTATGTATGAATCTAGGTGCATTTGTAATATCTACCAACAGATACTATATATACTGTGCATGAATCTAGGTACATTTGTAATATCTACCAACAGATACTATATATACTATGCATGAATCTAGGTACATTTGTAATATCTACCAACAGATACTATATATACTATGCATGAATCTAGGTACAT
>JABXNX010000181.1:0-36501 GCA_014843695.1 Archivesica marissinica | reverse complement strand
CTCTCATGGCGATGATTACCTACAAATACACATTACATCTTCCCGCTCTCTCATGGCGATGGTTACCTACAAATACACATTACATCTTCCCGCTCTCTCATGGCGGTGGTTACCTACAAATACACATTACATCTTCCCGCTCTCTCATGGCGGTGGTTACCTACAAATACACATTACATCTTCCCGCTCTCTCATGGCGATGGTTCACTACAAATACACGTTACATCTTCCCGCTCTCTCATGGCGATGATTCCCTACAAATACACATTACATCTTCCCGCTCTCTCATGGCGATGATTCCCTACACATACACGTTACATCTTCCCGCTCTCTCATGGCGATGATTCCCTACAAATACACATTACATCTTCCCGCTCTCTCATGGCGATGATTCACTACAAATACACGTTACATCTTCCCGCTCTCTCATGGCGATGGTTCACTACAAATACACATTACATCTTCCCGCTCTCTCATGGCGATGATTCACTACAAATACACGTTACATCTTCCCGCTCTCTCATGGCGATGATTCCCTACAAATACACGTTACATCTTCCCGCTCTCTCATGGCGATGATTCACTACAAATACACATTACATCTTCCCGCTCTCTCATGGCGATGATTCCCTACAAATACACGTTACATCTTCCCGCTCTCTCATGGCGATGATTCCCTACAAATACACATTACATCTTCCCGCTCTCTCATGGCGATGATTCACTACAAATACACGTTACATCTTCCCGCTCTCTCATGGCGATGATTCACTACACATACACGTTACATCTTCCCGCTCTCTCATGGCGATGATTCATACAAATACACATTACATCTTCCGCTCTCTCATGGCGATGATTCACTACAAATACACATTACATCTTCCCGCTCTCTCATGGCGATGGTTACCTACAAATACACATTACATCTTCCCGCTCTCTCTCTTCTGGCGATGATTCCCTACAAATACACATTACATCTTCCCGCTCTCTCTTGGCGATGGTTACCTACAAATACACATTACATCTTCCCGCTCTCTCATGGCGGTGGTTACCTACAAATACACATTACATCTTCCCGCTCTCTCATGGCGGTGGTTACCTACAAATACACATTACATCTTCCCGCTCTCTCATGGCGGTGGTTACCTACAAATACACGTTACATCTTCCCGCTCTCTCATGGCGATGATTCACTACACATACACGTTACATCTTCCCGCTCTCTCATGGCGATGATTCCCTACAAATACACATTACATCTTCCCGCTCTCTCATGGCGATGATTCACTACACATACACGTTACATCTTCCCGCTCTCTCATGGCGATGATTCCTACAAATACACATTACATCTTCCCGCTCTCTCATGGCGATGATTCACTACAAATACACGTTACATCTTCCCGCTCTCTCATGGCGATGATTCACTACAAATACACATTACATCTTCCCGCTCTCTCATGGCGATGATTCACTACACATACACGTTACATCTTCCCGCTCTCTCATGGCGATGATTCACTACACATACACGTTACATCTTCCCGCTCTCTCATGGCGATGATTCACTACAAATACACATTACATCTTCCCGCTCTCTCATGGCGATGATTCACTACAAATACACATTACATCTTCCCGCTCTCTCATGGCGATGGTTACCTACAAATACACATTACATCTTACCGCTCTCTCTCTCTCTTGGCGATGACTCCCTACAAATACACATTGCATCTTCCCGCTCTCTCTTGGCGGTGGTTACCTACAAATACACATTACATCTTCCCGCTCTCTCTTGGCGGTGGTTACCTACAAATACACATTACATCTTCCCGCTCTCTCATGGCGATGATTCCCTACAAATACACATTACATCTTCCCGCTCTCTCATGACGATGATTCCCTACAAATACACATTACATCTTCCCGCTCTCTCATGGCGATGGTTACCTACAAATACACATTACATCTTCCCGCTCTCTCATGGCGATGGTTACCTACAAATACACATTACATCTTCCCGCTCTCTCATGGCGATGGTTACCTACAAATACACATTACATCTTCCCGCTCTCTCATGGCGGTGGTTACCTACAAATACACGTTACATCTTCCCGCTCTCTCATGGCGATGGTTACCTACAAATACACATTACATCTTCCCGCTCTCTCATGGCGGTGGTTACCTACAAATACACATTACATCTTCCCGCTCTCTCGTGGCGATGGTTACCTACAAATACACATTACATCTTCCCGCTCTCTCATGGCGGTGGTTACCTACAAATACACATTACATCTTCCCGCTCTCTCATGGCGGTGGTTACCTACAAATACACATTACATCTTCCCGCTCTCTCATGGCGGTGGTTACCTACAAATACACGTTACATCTTCCCGCTCTCTCATGGCGATGATTCACTACACATACACGTTACATCTTCCCGCTCTCTCATGGCGATGATTCCCTACAAATACACATTACATCTTCCCGCTCTCTCATGGCGATGATTCCCTACAAATACACATTACATCTTCCCGCTCTCTCATGGCGATGATTCACTACAAATACACATTACATCTTCCCGCTCTCTCATGGCGATGATTCACTACACATACACGTTACATCTTCCCGCTCTCTCATGGCGATGATTCACTACAAATACACGTTACATCTTCCCGCTCTCTCATGGCGATGATTCACTACAAATACACATTACATCTTCCCGCTCTCTCATGGCGATGGTTACCTACAAATACACATTACATCTTCCCGCTCTCTCTTGGCGATGATTCCCTACAAATACACATTACATCTTCCCGCTCTCTCATGGCGATGATTCCCTACAAATACACATTACATCTTCCCGCTCTCTCATGGCGGTGGTTACCTACAAATAACATACATTCCCTCTCTCCACATTACATCTTCCGCTCTCTCATGCGTGTTCCTGGCGTGGTTACCTACAAATACACTAATCTTCCCTCTTCATGGCGGTGGTACCTACAAATACACATTACATCTTCCCGCTCTCTCATGGCGAGATCTACAATACACGTATCCCCTCTCTCATGGCGTGATTCCACAAATACACATTACATCTTCCCGCTCTCTCATGGCGTGATTCCTACAAATACACGTTACATCTTCCCGCTCTCTCATGGCGATGATTCCCTACAAATACACATTACATCTTCCCGCTCTCTCATGGCGATGATTCCCTACAAATACACATTACATCTTCCCGCTCTCTCATGGCGATGATTCCCTACAAATACACATTACATCTTCCCGCTCTCTCATGGCGATGGTTCCTACAAATACACATTACATCTTCCCGCTCTCTCATGGCGATGGTTACCTACAAATACACATTACATCTTCCCGCTCTCTCTTGGCGATGATTCCCTACAAATACACATTACATCTTCCCGCTCTCTCTTGGCGGTGGTTACCTACAAATACACATTACATCTTCCCGCTCTCTCATGGCGGTGGTTACCTACAAATACACATTACATCTTCCCGCTCTCTCATGGCGATGATTCCCTACAAATACACATTACATCTTCCCGCTCTCTCATGGCGATGATTCCCTACAAATACACATTACATCTTCCCGCTCTCTCATGGCGATGATTCCCTACAAATACACATTACATCTTCCCGCTCTCTCATGGCGATGGTTCACTACAAATACACGTTACATCTTCCCGCTCTCTCATGGCGATGGTTACCTACAAATACACATTACATCTTCCCGCTCTCTCATGGCGATGATTCCCTACAAATACACGTTACATCTTCCCGCTCTCTCATGGCGATGATTCCCTACAAATACACATTACATCTACAATACACTTACATCTTCCCGCTCTCTCTGGCGTGTTCCCAAATACATCTTCCCGCTCTCTCATGGCGATGGTTACCTACAAATACACATTACATCTTCCCGCTCTCTCATGGCGATGGTTACCTACAAATACACATTACATCTTCCCGCTCTCTCATGGCGATGATCTACAAATACACATTACATCTTCCCGCTCTCTCATGGCGATGATTCCCTACAAATACACATTACATCTTCCCGCTCTCTCATGGCGGTGGTTACCTACAAATACACATTACATCTTCCCGCTCTCTCATGGCGATGATTACCTACAAATACACATTACATCTTCCCGCTCTCTCATGGCGATGGTTACCTACAAATACACGTTACATCTTCCCGCTCTCTCATGGCGATGGTTACCTACAAATACACATTACATCTTCCCGCTCTCTCATGGCGATGATTACCTACAAATACACATTACATCTTCCCGCTCTCTCATGGCGATGATTCCCTACAAATACACGTTACATCTTCCCGCTCTCTCATGGCGATGGTTACCTACAAATACACATTACATCTTCCCGCTCTCTCATGGCGATGGTTACCTACAAATACACGTTACATCTTCCCGCTCTCTCATGGCGATGGTTACCTACAAATACACATTACATCTTCCCGCTCTCTCATGGCGATGATTCCCTACAAATACACATTACATCTTCCCGCTCTCTCATGGCGATGGTTACCTACAAATACACGTTACATCTTCCCGCTCTCTCATGGCGATGGTTACCTACAAATACACATTACATCTTCCCGCTCTCTCATGGCGATGGTTACCTACAAATACACGTTACATCTTCCCGCTCTCTCATGGCGATGATTCACTACAAATACACGTTACATCTTCCCGCTCTCTCATGGCGATGATTCCCTACAAATACACGTTACATCTTCCCGCTCTCTCATGGCGATGGTTACCTACAAATACACATTACATCTTCCCGCTCTCTCATGGCGATGATTCCCTACAAATACACGTTACATCTTCCCGCTCTCTCATGGCGATGGTTACCTACAAATACACATTACATCTTCCCGCTCTCTCATGGCGATGATTCCCTACAAATACACGTTACATCTTCCCGCTCTCTCATGGCGATGGTTACCTACAAATACACATTACATCTTCCCGCTCTCTCATGGCGATGGTTACCTACAAATACACGTTACATCTTCCCGCTCTCTCATGGCGATGGTTACCTACAAATACACATTACATCTTCCCGCTCTCTCATGGCGATGGTTACCTACAAATACACATTACATCTTCCCGCTCTCTCATGGCGATGATTCCCTACAAATACACATTACATCTTCCCGCTCTCTCATGGCGATGATTCCCTACAAATACACATTACATCTTCCCGCTCTCTCATGGCGATGATTCCCTACAAATACACGTTACATCTTCCCGCTCTCTCATGGCGATGATTCCCTACAAATACACATTACATCTTCCCGCTCTCTCATGGCGATGATTCCCTACAAATACACATTACATCTTCCCGCTCTCTCATGGCGATGATTCCCTACAAATACA
The DNA here is from genome assembly GCA_014843695.1 of Archivesica marissinica. NCBI lineage: Eukaryota > Metazoa > Mollusca > Bivalvia > Venerida > Vesicomyidae > Archivesica > Archivesica marissinica. Next base: position 31,057 of record JABXNX010000181.1, on the reverse strand, counting down.
CATTACATCTTCCCGCTCTCTCATGGCGATGATTCCCTACAAATACACATTACATCTTCCCGCTCTCTCATGGCGATGGTTACCTACAAATACACATTACATCTTCCCGCTCTCTCATGGCGATGGTTACCTACAAATACACATTACATCTTCCCGCTCTCTCATGGCGATGATTCCCTACAAATACACATTACATCTTCCCGCTCTCTCATGGCGATGATTCCCTACAAATACACATTACATCTTCCCGCTCTCTCATGGCGATGGTTACCTACAAATACACATTACATCTTCCCGCTCTCTCATGGCGATGATTCCCTACAAATACACGTTACATCTTCCCGCTCTCTCATGGCGATGGTTCCCTACAAATACACGTTACATCTTCCCGCTCTCTCATGGCGATGATTCCCTACAAATACACGTTACATCTTCCCGCTCTCTCATGGCGATGGTTACCTACAAATACACGTTACATCTTCCCGCTCTCTCATGGCGATGATTACCTACAAATACACATTACATCTTCCCGCTCTCTCATGGCGATGATTCCCTACAAATACACGTTACATCTTCCCGCTCTCTCATGGCGATGGTTACCTACAAATACACATTACATCTTCCCGCTCTCTCATGGCGATGGTTACCTACAAATACACGTTACATCTTCCCGCTCTCTCATGGCGATGGTTACCTACAAATACACGTTACATCTTCCCGCTCTCTCATGGCGATGGTTACCTACAAATACACGTTACATCTTCCCGCTCTCTCATGGCGGTGGTTACCTACAAATACACGTTACATCTTCCCGCTCTCTCATGGCGATGGTTACCTACAAATACACGTTACATCTTCCCGCTCTCTCATGGCGATGATTCCCTACAAATACACATTACATCTTCCCGCTCTCTCATGGCGATGATTCCCTACAAATACACATTACATCTTCCCGCTCTCTCATGGCGATGATTACCTACAAATACACGTTACATCTTCCCGCTCTCTCATGGCGATGATTCCCTACAAATACACATTACATCTTCCCGCTCTCTCATGGCGATGATTCCCTACAAATACACATTACATCTTCCCGCTCTCTCATGGCGATGATTCCCTACAAATACACATTACATCTTCCCGCTCTCTCATGGCGATGATTCCCTACAAATACACATTACATCTTCCCGCTCTCTCATGGCGATGGTTACCTACAAATACACATTACATCTTCCCGCTCTCTCATGGCGATGATTCCCTACAAATACACATTACATCTTCCCGCTCTCTCATGGCGATGGTTCCCTACAAATACACATTACATCTTCCCGCTCTCTCATGGCGATGATTCCCTACAAATACACGTTACATCTTCCATGCTCTATATAAGCTATAGTTTATGGAGATAATAACATCTATACGCTATTGTTTATGGAGATAATAACATATATAAGCTATTGTTTATGGAGATAATAACATCTATAAGCTATAGTTTATGGAGATAATAACATCTATAAGCTATAGTTTATGGAGATAATAACATCTATAAGCTATAGTTTATGGAGATAATAACATCTATACGCTATTGTTTATGGAGATAATAACATCTATAAGCTATAGTTTATGGAGATAATAACATATATAAGCTATAGTTTATGGAGATAATAACATCTATAAGCTATAGTTTATGGAGATAATAACATCTATACGCTATTGTTTATGGAGATAATAACATCTATACGCTATTGTTTATGGAGATAATAACATCTATGATATAGATAGTAATCTCTATAAGCTATAATCTATAAGTTCTTGCATTTCATATATACGTGCTTGCATGTCATATATAAGTGCTTGCATGTCATATATAAGTGATTGCATGTCATATATAAGTGCTTACATATCATATATACGTGCTTGCATGTCATATATAAGTGCTTGTATGTCATATATAAGTGCTTGCATATCATATATACGTGCTTGCATGTCATATATAAGTGCTTGCATGTCATATATAAGTGCTTGCATGTCATATATAAGTGCTTACATATCATATATAAGTGCTTGCATGTCATATATAAGTGCTTGCATGTCATATATAAGTGCTTGCATGTCATATATACGTGCTTACATATCATATATAAGTGCTTGCATGTCATATATAAGTGCTTGCATGTCATATATAAGTGCTTACATGTCATATATAAGTGCTTGCATGTCATATATAAGTGCTTACATGTCATATATAAGTGTTTGCATGTCATATATAAGTGCTTGCATGTCATATATAAGTGCTTACATGTCATTGAAGCTTTACATATATTCCAATATGTATTTTCTAATGCCATTATTGTACTGGTAATTGTTTGAATGTTGTATATTTGGTTACTGATGATACACAAATTGCGTTTGTTGTTTTCAGCACGAAGTGGACACACAATGCTGCAAGAGAACGTTCCAGAAAACACAGATTTCTCTGTAAATATCAGGGTATGGGAAGGCTTTCATATGTCTACTCCACCTCAGCTTTGTTTGAAGGGCTATATAGTAATCATTTTGTCCGACCGACCGTGAATTCCATAAGAAGGCTAATAACCTACATATTGAATAAAGCCATGAGACATTAATAGACGATGACCTACTGATGTATATATTGTAGGCTATGACCTACTGGTGTATATATTGTAGGCTATGACATACTGATGTATATATTGTAGGCTATGACCTACTGATGTATATATTGTAGGCTATGACCCACTGATATATATATTGTAGACTATGACATACTGATATATATATATTGTAGACTATGACATACTCATGTATATATTGTAGGCTATGATCTACTGATGTATATATTGTAGGCTATGACCTACTGATGTATATATATAGTACATATATAGACGATGACCTACTGATGTATATATTGTAGGCTATGACCTACTGATGTATATATTGTAGGCTATGACCTACTGATGTATATATTGTAGGATATGACCTACTGATGTATATAGTGTAGGCTATGACCTACTGATGTATATATTGTAGGATATGACCTACTGATGTATATAGTGTAAGCTATGAACTACTAATGTATATATTGTAGGCTATGACCTACTGATATATATATATTGTAGACTATGACCTACTGATGTACATATTTTAGGCTATGACCTACTGATCTATATATTGTAGGATATGACCTACTGATGTATATATTGTAGGCTATGACCTACTGATGTATATATTGTAGGCTATGACCTACTGATGTATATATTATAGGCTATGACCTACTGATGTATATATTATAGGCTATGACCTAGTGATATATAAATATATCATATGCTATGACCTACTGATATATATATTGTAGGCTATGACCTACAGATATATACATATATATTATAGGCTATGACCTATGTACATATATAGGCGATGACCTACTGATGTACATATATAGGCGATGGCCTACTGATGTATATATATCGGATATCCTACTGATGTATATATATAGGCGATGGTCTACTGATGTATATATATATATATATATGATGTCCTATTGATGTATATATATAGGCGATGTCCTACTGATGTACATATATAGGATGACCTACTGATGTATATATATAGGATGTCCTACTGATGTACATATATAGGCGATGTCCTACTGATGTATATATATAGGCGATGGCCTACTGATGTATATATATAGGCGATGTCCTACTGATGTATATATATAGGCGATGTCATACTGATGTATATATATAGGCGATGTCCTATGATGTATATATATAGGCGATGTCCTTGTGTTTTTGGGTGGTTGTGTTTTTGGGTGTTTGTGTTTTTTGGTGTTTGTGTTTTTGGGTGTTTGTGTTTTTGGGTGTTTGTGTTTTGGTGTTGTGTTTTTGGGTGTTGTGTTTTGGTGTTGTGTTTTTGGTGTTGTGTTTTGGGTGGTTGTGTTTTGGGTGTTTGTGTTTTGGGTGTTTACTGATGTATATATATATAGGCGATGACCTACTGATGTATATATATAGGCGATGACCTACTGATGTACATATATAGGCGATGACCTACTGATGTATATATATAGGCGATGGCCTACTGATGTATATATAGGCGATGGCCTACTGATGTGTATATATAGGCGATGACCTACTGATGTATATATATAGGCGATGACCTACTGATGTATACATAGGATGTCCTACTGATGTATATATATAGGATGACATTCTGATGTATATATAGGCGATGTCCTACTGATGTATATATATAGGCGATGGCCTACTGATGTATATATATAGGATGACCTACTGATGTATATATATATGCGATGGCCTACTGATGTGCATATATAGGCGATGGCCTACTGATGTACATATATAGGATGACATACTGATGTATATATATAGGCGATGACCTACTGATGTATATATAGGATGTCCTACTGATGTATATATATATAGGCGATGGCCTACTGATGGATATATATATATAGGCGATGACCTACTGATGTGTATATATAGGCGATGACCTACTGATGTATATATATATAGGCGATGACCTACTGTTGTATATATATAGGCAATGACCTACTGATGTACATATATAGGCGATGACCTACTGTTGTATATATATAGGCAATGACCTACTGATGTACATATATAGGCGATGACCTACTGTTGTATATATATAGGCAATGGCCTACTGATGTACATATATAGGATAACATATTGATGTATATATATAAGCGATAGCATACTGATGTATATATATAGGATGACATATTGATGTATATATATAGGCGATGACCTACTGATGTACATATATAGGATGACCTACTGATGTATATATATAAGCGATAGCATACTGATGTACATATATAGGATGACATATTGATGTATATATATAGGCGATGACCTACTGATGTACATATATAGGATGACATATTGATTTATATATATAAGCGATAGCATACTGATGTATATATATAGGCGATGACCTACTGATGTATATATATAGGATGACATATTAATGTATATATATAAGCGATAGCATACTGATGTATATATATAGGCGATGACCTACTGATGTATATATATAGGCGATGGCCTACTGATGTATATATATAGGCGATGGCCTACTGATGTATATATATAGGCGATGGCCTACTGATGTATATATATAGGCGATGACCTACTGATGTATATATATATAGGCGATGACCTACTGGTGTATATATATAGGCGATGGCCTACTGATGTATATATATAGACGATGACCTACTGATGTATATATATAGGCGATGACCTACTGATGTATATATATAGGCGATGACCTACTGATGTATATATATAGGCGATGGCCTACTGATGTATATATATAGGCGATGACCTACTGATGTATATATATAGGCGATGGCCTACTGATGTATATATATAGGCGATGGCCTACTGATGTATATATATAGGCGATGTCCTACTGATGTATATATATAGGCGATGACCTACTGATGTATATATATATATGCGATGGCCTACTGATGTATATATATAGGCGATGACCTTCTGATGTATATATATAGGCGATGGCCTACTGATGTATATATATAGGCGATAACCTACTGATGTATATATAGGATGTCCTACTGATGTATATATATAGGATGACCTACTGATGTATATATATATAGGCGATGACCTACTGATGTATATATATATATAGGCGATTACCTACTGATGTATATATATATATATATATATATATATATATATATAGGCGATGATCTACTGATGTGTATATATAGGCGATGGCCTACTGATGTATATATATAGGCGATGACCTACTGATGTATATATATATATGCGATGGCCTACTGATGTATATATATAGGCGATGACCTACTGATGTATATATATAGGCGATGGCCTACTGATGTATATATATAGTACATATATAGACGATGACCTACTGATGTATATATTGTAGGCTATGACCTATTGATGTATATAGTATAGGCTATGACCTACTGATGTATATATTGTAGACTATGACCTGCTGATGTATATATTGTAGACTATGACCTACTGATATATATATTGTAGGCTATGACCTACTGATATATATATATATTGTAGACTATGACCTACTGATATATATAGTATAGGCTATGACCTACTGATGTATATAGTATAGGCTATGACCTACTGATGTATATATTATACGCTATGACCTACTGATATATAAATATATCATAGGCTATGACCTACTGATATATATATTATAGGCTATGACCTACAGATATATATACATATATATTATAGGCTATGACCTACTGATGTTCATATTATTGGCTATGACCTACTGATATATATATATATATGCGATGACCTACTGATGTATATATATAGGATGCCATACTGATGTATATATATAGGTGATGACCTACTGATGTATATATATAGGCGATGGCCTACTGATGTATATATATAGGCGATGGCCTACTGATGTACATATATAAGCGATGACCTACTGATGTATATATATAGGCGATGGTCTACTGATGTATATATATATGCGATGGCCTACTGATGTATATATATAAGCGATGGCCTACTGATGTATATATATAGGCGATCGCCTACTGATGTATATATATAGGCGATGGCCTACTGATGTACATATATAAACGATGGCTTACTGATGTATATATATAGGCGATGGCCTACTGATGTATTTATATAGGCGATGGCCTACTGATGTATATATATATAGGCGATGGCCTACTGATGTATATATATATAGGCGATGGCCTACTGATGTATATATATAGGCGATTCCTACTGATGTATATATATAGGCGATGGCCTACTGATGTATATATATAGGCGATGGCCTACTGATGTATATATATAGGCGATGTCCTACTGATGTATATATATAGGCGATGTCCTACTGATGTATATATATAGGCGATGTCCTACTGATGTATATATATAGGCGATGGCCTACTGATGTATATATATAGGCGATGGCCTACTGATGTATATATAGGCGATGTCCTACTGATGTATATATATAGGCGATGGCCTACTGATGTATATATATAGGCGATGTCCTATTGATGTATATATATAGGCGATGGCCAATTGATGTATATATATAGGCGAGTTCTCGACGACATAGGCCCATTACCTGGTCGAGTTCTCGACGACATAAGCACATTACCTGGTCGAGTTCTCGACGACATAATCACATTACCTGGTCGAGTTCTCGACGACATAAGCACATTACGTGGTCAAGTACTCGACGACATAAGCACATTACGTGGTCGAGTTCTCGACGACATAAGCACATTACCTGGTCGAATTCTCGAGAATGTGTCTTTCACTTTACAGCTAAATTCTCCACGGCTCTCATTGCATTGCAAGAGTATATTGTGTGACGGCTCTCACTGCATTACAAGAGTATAGTGTGCCGGCTCTCATTGCATTGCAAGAGTATAGTGTAATGGCTCTCACTGCATTGCAAGAGTATAGTGTGATGGCTCTCACTGCATTACAAGAGTATAGTGTGATGGCTCTCACTGCATTACAAGAGTATAGTGTGATGGCTCTCACTGCATTACAAGAGTAATCACCATAAAGTATACACTTCCTTGCGCATATCTAACGTATATTTAGGAAACAAGAATCTGTTTCCTATTTAAAATATACATATTCAGTAAATGTTGAATATTGTAAACATTTAATATAGGAATATTTGATCAAATATGGCGTAGTAAATATAATATGTCTGCGGCTGTTCTATGTATCTTTTTTATTTTCCAGAAAAAACTATCGATCAATAATGAAGCATACTCCGCTGTTGCCGATCGATTCATGAGGCGCCGAGAACACTTGCAGCAACAGTGTGAAATCATGCAAGGATATTTTGAAATTCAGAACTCAGAAAATGCTGTAAAAGAGCATCTGACAATTGATAAAAAAAATAGGCTGGTTTATTGTGCAATAGAGAAGATCGGGTGTACGTTTTGGAAAAGAGTGTTTCAAATAATAAGCGGCTTCCGAAATGTTACAGATCCATTTGAGATACAAGGTATACGTGCATACGAGGGCTACCTAACAGCCAAGGGCATGCCCTTCGATAGAATTCATCACATCTTGACACATTCCACCAAGTTCATGTTTGTCCGAGAACCCTATGAGCGCCTGTTGTCAGGTTTTATTGATAAACTGTTTGCTCCAAACGCTGCATATTGGTCTTTTATTGGAACTTTTGTTATTCAACACTTTAGACCGAACGCCACGGCACGTGCGAAACGATGTGGTGATGACGTCACATTTGAAGAGTTTATTCAGTATTTCATTCATTCGCAACACAATAACATGAGACGAGACGCTCATTTTGTTCCGAATTTCGAACATTGTCGACCTTGTGAAATAGACTACGATTATGTAGGAAAGTTGGAAACGTTTGAAGAAGACACATTATTCCTACTTAAAGAATTAAAGCTGGACGAGAAAGTGAAGTTTGATAATTTCGAGAAGGAAACGGAAAGAGACGCTATAGTTGATGCAGCGGACTATGTATTTTCTATGCAAAAGGCAATAACTCGTTGTATGTCAATGAACGAAGCATTATTCCGGGCGTACAGGAAACTTCAAATGAGAGGCATTGTCAGTAAGGATATCCCGTTCCCATTTTCTGACGACACATCGAGGGAAATAGGAATCAACGAGTATAAACAAGCTTTGCTGACTGCCCATGCCGATTCCGGCCCATCAGCAAGCCGGAAAACGAACAGAAAAGAAACATTTTTAGAAGCATATTCTACTCTACCTCGAGACCTAATGTTGAAACTAAAGGAAGATTTAAGTATAGATGCAAATCTCTTCGGTTATGAGACATATCCCGATATTCTGCAAAATGCAAATAGTTATTATCCCAACTTTCGTTATTTCGATATAAGACGTCAATTCGCATAGAAAGTAATTAACTATCGACAAACCACAAGACAAACAGGAAACTTTCACAAGACAAACAGGAAACTTTCACAAGACAAACAGGAAACTTTCACAAGACACACAGGAAACGCTCAGAAGACACACAGGAAACTTTCAGAAGACACACAGGAAACGTTCAGAAGACACACAGGAAACTTTCACAAGACACACAGGAAACTTTCACAAGACACACAGGAAACGTTCAGAAGACACACAGGAAACGTTCAGAAGACACACAGGAAACGTTCAGAAGACACACAGGAAACGTTCAGAAGACACACAGGAAACGTTCAGAAGACACACAGGAAACTTTCACAAGACACACAGGAAACGTTCAGAAGACACACAGGAAACGTTCAGAAGACACACAGGAAACGTTCAGAAGAAACACAGGAATCGTTCAGAAGACACACAGGAAACGTTCAGAAGACACACAGGAAACGTTCAGAAGACACACAGGAAACTTTCACAAGACACACAGGAAACGTTCAGAAGACACACAGGAAACGTTCAGAAGACACACAGGAAACGTTCAGAAGAAACACAGGAATCGTTCAGAAGACACACAGGAAACGTTCAGAAGACACACAGGAAACGTTCAGAAGACACACAGGAAACGTTCAGAAGACACACAGGAAACGTTCAGAAGACACACAGGAAACGTTCAGAAGACACACAGGAAACGTTCAGAAGACACACAGGAAACGTTCAGAAGACACACAGGAAACGTTCAGAAGACACACAGGAAACTTTCAGAAGACACACAGGAAACGTTCAGAAGACACACAGGAAACTTTCAGAAGACACACAGGAAACTTTCAGAAGACACACAGGAAACGTTCAGAAGACACACAGGAAACGTTCAGAAGACACACAGGAAACGTTCAGAAGACACACAGGAAACGTTCAGAAGACACACAGGAAACGTTCAGAAGACACACAGGAAACGTTCAGAAGACACACAGGAAACTTTCAGAAGACACACAGGAAACGTTCAGAAGACACACAGGAAACGTTCAGAAGACACACAGGAAACGTTCAGAAGACACACAGGAAACGTTCAGAAGACACACAGGAAACGTTCAGAAGACACACAGGAAACGTTCAGAAGACACACAGGAAACGTTCAGAAGACACACAGGAAACGTTCAGAAGAAACACAGGAAACGTTCAGAAGAAACACAGAAAACGTTCAGAAGACACACAGGAAACGTTCAGAAGACACACAGGAAACGTTCAGAAGACACACAGGAAACGTTCAGAAGACACACAGGAAACGTTCAGAAGACACACAGGAAACGTTCAGAAGTCGATTTGTTTTAAATTATTACTTAGATATGAATGTTAGCTTCTTATTTGCCGTTATTTTATTTTTATTTTCCAGTCTGATATTACGTTTGCTTGTTTGAAACGGTCAGGAGCCCGTATATAACAAGAAAATGCCGTATCATAACTAGTTCCTGAGAAATAACGCATGCGCACTCGATACTAGTGTACTTCCGTATCGTACCAGTGTGAAATTTGACAGATAACAGCTGTTTATAGTTTCGTGGTAATATTTCAATCATTTTCGTGTATCGAATTCAGTACTTGTGATTTATTCCCGATAAATCGATTATTAAATGGTCAAATTCATATTAAAGTAATAAAGGCCTTATTTATGCTGTTGGTCTGATTTAAACTTATTTAGAATGTTTTTTATTTTTTAAACATAAATTTAAAGAAATCGTCAAAACGTGCTACAGATATATAAGCTGCAAGTAGTACCAGTACTATCTTTTGGGGCGTAGGTGTGTCTTTGCGAGCGGCAAACTGTTATATTTCCAGCCCAATGTGCTAACCATCTATCCACTGATGCGTATCCATTTACAAGTGCATTTTACTTGCAATGTCTTACCTCTATTGGAACTACTCTTCATTGTGAATTTGGTCCAGAATAAAACAGTATTTGATTCATGTTCTGTCGATTAAGGTTAGCATCCAAGATGAATATTTAATCAGTTATAGAATAAAAACGTTACCAGTGAAATGTAAAATCCTACACTGATACTTGACGCGTTTTCGATACACAATGGCTAGTCAGAATAGCGACATATCAGGTACCAGGTGACGTAAACAACTATGGAAAGGAATAGTATTTGTTTTGGTTTATTTGTTATTCTCTGTACATGTACCTTATATTCTTTATACAATTTCATTCTATTCTACATTCCAATAAAGATGAAGACATTATCATACCTTAAATAATGTTACAAAATTCATCTTTGAATATAATCAGTGAGCTTTGTATATCATCAGCAAGCACTGCATATCATCAGCAGGCACTGTATATCATCATCAGTCACTATATATCATCAGTAGAGGATATCATCCATAAATACTAGATATCATCATTATCATCATCAGACACTGAATATCATCCATAGTGGTACAATATCTAGGAATGTATGTTGATGAAGGTGGGACAGTAACAACATGCATACAAACAGTGTTACAATATCTAGGAATGTATGTTGATGAAGGTTGGGCAGTAACAACATGCATACAAACAATGTTACAATATCTAGGAATGTATGTTGATGAATGTGGGGCAGTAACAACATGCATACAGTATTACAATATCTAGGAATGTATGTTGATGAAGGTGGGGCAGTAACAACATGCATACAGTGTTACAGTATCTACGAATGTATGTTGATGAAGGCGGGGGCAGTAACAACATGCAAACAAACAGTGTTACAATGTCTAGGAATGTATGTTGATGAAGGTGGGACAGTAACAACATGCATACAAACAGTGTTACAATATCTAGGAATGTATGTTGATGAAGGTGGGGCAGTAACAACATGCATACAAACAGTGTTACAATATCTAGGAATGTATGTTGATGAAGGTTGGGCAGTAACAACATGCATATAAACAGTATTACACTATCTAGGAATGTATGTTGATGAAGGTGGGGCAGTAACAACATACAAACAGTGCTACAATATCTAGGAATGTATGATGATGAAGGTGGGACAGTAACAACATGCATACAAACAGTGTTACAATATCTAGGAATGTATGTTGATGAAGGTGGGACAGTAACAACATGCATACAAACAGTGTTACAATATCTAGGAATGTATGTTGATGAAGGTGGGACAGTAACAACATGCATACAAACAGTGTTACAATATCTAGGAATGTATGTTGATGAAGGTGGGGCAGTAACAACATGCATAATGTATTACAATATCTAGGAATGTATGTTGATGAAGGTGGGACAGTAACAACATGCATACAGTGTTACAATATCTAGGAATGTATGTTGATGAAGGTGGGACAGTAACAACATGCATACAAACAGTGTTACAATATCTAGGAATGTATGTTGATGAAGGTGGGACAGTAACAACATGCATACAAACAGTGTTACAATATCTAGGAATGTATGTTGATGAAGGTGGGACAGTAACAACATGCATACAGTGTTACAATATCTAGGAATGTATGTTGATGAAGGTGGGGCAGTAACAACATGCATACAAACAGTATCACTATCTAGGAATGTATGTTGATGAAAGTGGGGCAGTAACAACATATATACAGAGTTACAATATCTAGGAATGTATGTTGATGAAGGTGGGACAGTAACAACATGCATACAAACAGTGTTACAATATCTAGGAATGTATGTTGATGAAGGTGGGGCAGTAACAACATGCATAGTGTATTACAATATCTAGGAATGTATGTTGATGAAGGTGGGACAGTAACAACATGCATACAGTGTTACAATATCTAGGAATGTATGTTGATGAAGGTGGGAAAGTAACAACATGCATACAAACAGTGTTACAATATCTAGGAATGTATGTTGATGAAGGTGGGACAGTAACAACATGCATACAGACAGTGTTACAATATCTAGGAATGTATGTTGATGAAGGTGGGAAAGTAACAACATGCATACAGTGTTACAATATCTAGGAATGTATGTTGATGAAGGTGGGGCAGTAACAACATGCATACAAACAGTGTTACAATATCTAGGAATGTATGTTGATGAAGGTGGGGCAGTAACAACATGCATATAAACAGTATTACAATATCTAGGAATGTATGTTGATGAAGGTGGGGCAGTAACAACATATATACAGAGTTACAATATCTAGGAATGTATGTTGATGAAGGTGGGGCAGTAACAACATGCATACAGAGCTACAATATCTAGGAATGTATGTTGATGAAGGTGGGACAGTAACAACATGCATACAAACAGTGTTACAATATCTAGGAATGTATGTTGATGAAGGTGGGGCAGTAACAACATGCATACAAACAGTGTTACAATATCTAGGAATGTATGTTGATGAAGGTGGGGCAGTAACAACATGCATACAAACAGTGTTACAATATCTAGGAATGTATGTTGATGAAGGTGGGACAGTAACAACATGCATACATACAGTGTTACAATATCTAGGAATGTATGTTGATGAAGGTGGGGCAGTAACAACATGCATAATGTATTACAATATCTAGGAATGTATGTTGATGAAGGTGGGACAGTAACAACATGCATACAGTGTTACAATATCTAGGAATGTATGTTGATGAAGGTGGGACAGTAACAACATGCATACAAACAGTGTTACAATATCTAGGAATGTATGTTGATGAAGGTGGGACAGTAACAACATGCATACAAACAGTGTTACAATATCTAGGAATGTATGTTGATGAAGGTGGGACAGTAACAACATGCATACAGTGTTACAATATCTAGGAATGTATGTTGATGAAGGTGGGGCAGTAACAACATGCATACAAACAGTGTTACAATATCTAGGAATGTATGTTGATGAAGGTGGGACAGTAACAACATGCATACAGTGTTACAATATCTAGGAATGTATGTTGATGAAGGTGGGGCAGTAACAACATGCATACAAACAGTGTTACAATATCTAGGAATGTATGTTGATGAAGGTGGGGCAGTAACAACATGCATACAAACAGTGTTACAATATCTAGGAATGTATGTTGATGAAGGTGGGGCAGTAACAACATGCATACAAACAGTGTTACAATATCTAGGAATGTATGTTGATGAAGGTGGGACAGTAACAACATGCATACAAACAGTGTTACAATATCTAGGAATGTATGTTGATGAAGGTGGGGCAGTAACAACATGCATACAAACAGTGTTACAATATCTAGGAATGTATGTTGATGAAGGTGGGGCAGTAACAACATGCATACAGAGTTACAATATCTAGGAATGTATGTTGATGAAGGTGGGACAGTAACAACATGCATACAGTGTTACAATATCTAGGAATGTATGTTGATGAAGGTGGGGCAGTAACAACATGCATACAAACAGTGTTACAATATCTAGGAATGTATGTTGATGAAGGTGGGGCAGTAACAACATGCATACAAACAGTGTTACAATATCTAGGAATGTATGTTGATGAAGGTGGGGCAGTAACAACATATAACAGGTTACAATATCTAGGAATGTATGTTGATGAAGGTGGGGCAGTAACAACATGCATACAGTGTTACAATATCTAGGAATGTATGTTGATGAAGGTGGGACAGTAACAACATGCATACAAACAGTGTTACAATATCTAGGAATGTATGTTGATGAAGGTGGGGCAGTAACAACATGCATACAAACAGTGTTACAATATCTAGGAATGTATGTTGATGAAGGTGGGGCAGTAACAACATGCATACAAACAGTGTTACAATATCTAGGAATGTATGTTGATGAAGGTGGGGCAGTAACAACATGCATACAAACAGTGTTACAATATCTAGGAATGTATGTTGATGAAGGTGGGGCAGTAACAACATGCATACAAACAGTGTTACAATATCTAGGAATGTATGTTGATGAAGGTGGGGCAGTAACAACATGCATACAAACAGTGTTACAATATCTAGGAATGTATGTTGATGAAGGTGGGGCAGTAACAACATGCATACAAACAGTGTTACAATATCTAGGAATGTATGTTGATGAAGGTGGGGCAGTAACAACATGCAAACAGTGTTACAATATCTAGGAATGTATGTTGATGAAGGTGGGGCAGTAACAACATGCATACAAACAGTGTTACAATATCTAGGAATGTATGTTGATGAAGGTGGGGCAGTAACAACATGCATACAAACAGTGTTACAATATCTAGGAATGTATGTTGATGAAGGTGGGGCAGTAACAACATGCATACAAACAGTGTTACAATATCTAGGAATGTATGTTGATGAAGGTGGGGCAGTAACAACATGCATACAGAGTTACAATATCTAGGAATGTATGTTGATGAAGGTGGGGCAGTAACAACATGCATACAAACAGTGTTACAATATCTAGGAATGTATGTTGATGAAGGTGGGACAGTAACAACATGCATACAGTGTTACAATATCTAGAATGTATGTTGATGAAGGTGGGGCAGTAACAACATGCATACAAACAGTGTTACAATATCTAGGAATGTATGTTGATGAAGGTGGGACAGTAACAACATGCATACAAACAGTGTTACAATATCTAGGAATGTATGTTGATGAAGGTGGGGCAGTAACAACATGCATACAAACAGTGTTACAATATCTAGGAATGTATGTTGATGAAGGTGGGGCAGTAACAACATGCATAAAACAGTGTTACAATATCTAGGAATGTATGTTGATGAAGGTGGGGCAGTAACAACATACAAACAGTGTTACAATATCTAGGAATGTATGTTGATGAAGGTGGGACAGTAACAACATGCATACAAACAGTGTTACAATATCTAGGAATGTATGTTGATGAAGGTGGGACAGTAACAACATGCATACAAACAGTGTTACAATATCTAGGAATGTATGTTGATGAAGGTGGGACAGTAACAACATGCATACAAACAGTGTTACAATATCTAGGAATGTATGTTGATGAAGGTGGGACAGTAACAACATGCATACAAACAGTGTTACAATATCTAGGAATGTATGTTGATGAAGGTGGGACAGTAACAACATGCATACAAACAGTGTTACAATATCTAGGAATGTATGTTGATGAAGGTGGGACAGTAACAACATGCATACAAACAGTGTTACAATATCTAGGAATGTATGTTGATGAAGGTGGGACAGTAACAACATGCATACAAACAGTGTTACAATATCTAGGAATGTATGTTGATGAAGGTGGGGCAGTAACAACATGCATACAAACAGTGTTACAATATCTAGGAATGTATGTTGATGAAGGTGGGGCAGTAACAACATGCATAAAGTATTACAATATCTAGGAATGTATGTTGATGAAGGTGGGACAGTAACAACATGCATACAGTGTTACAATATCTAGGAATGTATGTTGATGAAGGTGGGACAGTAACAACATGCATACAAACAGTGTTACAATATCTAGGAATGTATGTTGATGAAGGTGGGACAGTAACAACATGCATACAAACAGTGTTACAATATCTAGGAATGTATGTTGATGAAGGTGGGACAGTAACAACATGCATACAAACAGTGTTACAATATCTAGGAATGTATGTTGATGAAGGTGGGGCAGTAACAACATGCATACAAACAGTGTTACAATATCTAGGAATGTATGTTGATGAAGGTGGGGCAGTAACAACATGCATACAAACAGTGTTACAATATCTAGGAATGTATGTTGATGAAGGTGGGGCAGTAACAACATGCATACAAACAGTGTTACAATATCTAGGAATGTATGTTGATGAAGGTGGGGCAGTAACAACATGCATACAAACAGTGTTACAATATCTAGGAATGTATGTTGATGAAGGTGGGGCAGTAACAACATGCAAACAGTGTTACAATATCTAGGAATGTATGTTGATGAAGGTGGGGCAGTAACAACATGCATACAAACAGTGTTACAATATCTAGGAATGTATGTTGATGAAGGTGGGGCAGTAACAACATGCATACAAACAGTGTTACAATATCTAGGAATGTATGTTGATGAAGGTGGGGCAGTAACAACATGCATACAAACAGTGTTACAATATCTAGGAATGTATGTTGATGAAGGTGGGGCAGTAACAACATGCATACAAACAGTGTTACAATATCTAGGAATGTATGTTGATGAAGGTTGGGCAGTAACAACATGCATACAAACAGTGTTACAATATCTAGGAATGTATGTTGATGAAGGTGGGACAGTAACAACATGCATACAGTGTTACAATATCTAGGAATGTATGTTGATGAAGGTGGGGCAGTAACAACATGCATACAAACAGTGTTACAATATCTAGGAATGTATGTTGATGAAGGTGGGACAGTAACAACATGCATACAAACAGTGTTACAATATCTAGGAATGTATGTTGATGAAGGTGGGGCAGTAACAACATGCATACAAACAGTGTTACAATATCTAGGAATGTATGTTGATGAAGGTGGGGCAGTAACAACATGCATACAAACAGTGTTACAATATCTAGGAATGTATGTTGATGAAGGTGGGGCAGTAACAACATACAAACAGTGTTACAATATCTAGGAATGTATGTTGATGAAGGTGGGACAGTAACAACATGCATACAAACAGTGTTACAATATCTAGGAATGTATGTTGATGAAGGTGGGACAGTAACAACATGCATACAAACAGTGTTACAATATCTAGGAATGTATGTTGATGAAGGTGGGACAGTAACAACATGCATACAAACAGTGTTACAATATCTAGGAATGTATGTTGATGAAGGTGGGACAGTAACAACATGCATACAAACAGTGTTACAATATCTAGGAATGTATGTTGATGAAGGTGGGACAGTAACAACATGCATACAAACAGTGTTACAATATCTAGGAATGTATGTTGATGAAGGTGGGACAGTAACAACATGCATACAAACAGTGTTACAATATCTAGGAATGTATGTTGATGAAGGTGGGACAGTAACAACATGCATACAAACAGTGTTACAATATCTAGGAATGTATGTTGATGAAGGTGGGGCAGTAACAACATGCATACAAACAGTGTTACAATATCTAGGAATGTATGTTGATGAAGGTGGGGCAGTAACAACATGCATAAAGTGTTACAATATCTAGGAATGTATGTTGATGAAGGTGGGACAGTAACAACATGCATACAGTGTTACAATATCTAGGAATGTATGTTGATGAAGGTGGGACAGTAACAACATGCATAAAACAGTGTTACAATATCTAGGAATGTATGTTGATGAAGGTGGGACAGTAACAACATGCATACAAACAGTGTTACAATATCTAGGAATGTATGTTGATGAAGGTGGGACAGTAACAACATGCATACAGTGTTACAATATCTAGGAATGTATGTTGATGAAGGTGGGGCAGTAACAACATGCATACAAACAGTGTTACAATATCTAGGAATGTATGTTGATGAAGGTGGGACAGTAACAACATGCATACAGTGTTACAATATCTAGGAATGTATGTTGATGAAGGTGGGACAGTAACAACATGCATACAAACAGTGTTACAATATCTAGGAATGTATGTTGATGAAGGTGGGGCAGTAACAACATGCATACAAACAGTGTTACAATATCTAGGAATGTATGTTGATGAAGGTGGGGCAGTAACAACATGCATACAAACAGTGTTACAATATCTAGGAATGTATGTTGATGAAGGTGGGGCAGTAACAACATGCATACACACAGTGTTACAATATCTAGGAATGTATGTTGATGAAGGTGGGGCAGTAACAACATGCATACAAACAGTGTTACAATATCTAGGAATGTATGTTGATGAAGGTGGGACAGTAACAACATGCATACAAACAGTGTTACAATATTAGATGTATGTTATGAAGGTGGGCAGTAACAACATGCATCAAACAGTGTTACAAATCTAGGAATGTATGTTGATGAAGGTTGGGCAGTAACAACATGCATACAAACAGTGTTACAATATCTAGGAATGTATGTTGATGAAGGTGGGGCAGTAACAACATGCATACATACAGTGTTACAATATCTAGGAATGTATGTTGATGAAGGTGGGGGAATTAACAACATGCATACAAACAGTGTTACAATATCTAGGAATGTATGTCGATGGAGGTGGGATAGTAACAACATGCATACAAACAGTGTTACAATATCTAGGAATGTATGTTGATGAAGGTGGGGCAGTAACAACATGCATACACACAGTGTTACAATATCTAGGAATGTATGTTGATGAAGGTGGGGCAGTAACAACATGCATACAAACAGTGTTACAATATCTAGGAATGTATGTTGATGAAGGTGGGGCAGTAACAACATGCATACAAACAGTGTTACAATATCTAGGAATGTATGTTGATGAAGGTGGGGCAGTAACAACATGCATACAAACAGTGTTACAATATCTAGGAATGTATGTTGATGAAGGTGGGGCAGTAACAACATGCATACAAACAGTGTTACAATATCTAGGAATGTATGTTGATGAAGGTGGGGCAGTAACAACATGCATACAAACAGTGTTACAATATCTAGGAATGTATGTTGATGAAGGTGGGGCAGTAACAACATGCATACATAGTTACAATATCTAGGAATGTATGTTGATGAAGGTTGGGCAGTAACAACATGCATACAAACAGTGTTACAATATCTAGGAATGTATGTTGATGAAGGTGGGACAGTAACAACATGCATACAAACAGTGTTACAATATCTAGGAATGTATGTTGATGAAGGTGGGACAGTAACAACATGCATACAGTGTTACAATATCTAGGAATGTATGTTGATGAAGGTGGGACAGTAACAACATGCATACAGTGTTACAATATCTAGGAATGTATGTTGATGAAGGTGGGACAGTAACAACATGCATACAAACAGTGTTACAATATCTAGGAATGTATGTTGATGAAGGTGGGGCAGTAACAACATGCATACAAACAGTGTTACAATATCTAGGAATGTATGTTGATGAAGGTGGGGCAGTAACAACATGCATACAAACAGTGTTACAATATCTAGGAATGTATGTTGATGAAGGTGGGACAGTAACAACATACATACAGTGTTACAATATCTAGGAATGTATGTTGATGAAGGTGGGGCAGTAACAACATGCATACAAACAGTGTTACAATATCTAGGAATGTATGTTGATGAAGGTGGTGCAGTAACAACATGCATACAAGCAGTGTTACAATATCTAGGAATGTATGTTGATGAAGGTGAGGCAGTAAACATGCATATAAACAATGTTACAATATCTAGGAATGTATATTGATGAAGGTGGGACAGTAACAACATGCATGCAAACAGTGTTACAATATCTAGGAATGTATGTTGATGCAGGTGGGGCAGTAACAACAGGCATACAGCATTACAATATCTAGGAATGTATGTTGATGAAGGTGGGACAGTAACAACATGCATATAAACAGTGTTACAATATCTAGGAATGTATGATGATGAAGGTGGGACAGTAACAACATGCATACAGTGTTACAATATCTAGGAATGTATATTGATGAAGGTGGGACAGTCACAGCATGCATAGAGTGCTACATTATCTAGGAATGTATGTTGATGAAGGTGGGGCAGTAACAACATGCATACATATAGTGTTACAATATCTAGGAATGTTTGTTGATGAAGGTGGGGCAGTAACAACATGCATACACACAGTATTACAATATCTAGGAATGTATGTTGATGAAGGTGGAGCATTAACAACATGCATACACACAGTGTTACAATATCTAGGAATGTATGTTGATGAAGGTGTGGCAGTAAAAACATGCATTCAAACAGTTACATATCTAGGAATGTATGTTGATGAAGGTGGGACAGTAAAAACATGCATACAGTATTACAATATCTAGGAATGTATGTTGATGAAGGTGGGGCAGTAATAACATGCATTCAAACAGTGTCACAATATCTAGGAATGTATGTTTATGAAGGTGGGGCAGTAACAACATGCATTCAAACAGTGTTACACTATCTAGGAATGTATGTTTATGAAGGTGGGGCAGTAACAACATGCATTCAAACAGTGTTACAATATCTAGGAATGTATGTTTATGAAGGTGGGACAGTAACAACATGCATACAAACAATGTTACTATATCTAGGAATGTATGTTGATGAAGGTGGGGAAGTAACAACATGCATACAGTGTTACAATATCTAGGAATGTATGTTGATGAAGGTGGGACAGTAACAACATGCATATAAACAGTGTTACAATATCTAGAATGTATGTTGATGAGGGTTACAATATCTAGGAATGTATGTTGATGAAGGTGGGGCAGTAACAACATGCATACATACAGTGTTACAATATCTAGGAATGTATGTTGATGAAGGTGGGACAGTAACAACATGCATACATACAGTGTTACAATATCTAGGAATGTATGTTGATGAAGGTGGGACAGTAACAACATGCATACATACAGTGTTACAATATCTAGGAATGTATGTTGATGAAGGTGGGACAGTAACAACATGCATACAGTGTTACAATATCTAGGAATGTATGTTGATGAAGGTGGGGCAGTAACAACATGCATACAAGCAGTGTTACAATATCTAGGAATGTATGTTGATGAAGGTGGGGCAGTAACAACATGCATACAAGCAGTGTTACAATATCTAGGAATGTATGTTGATGAAGGTGGGGCAGTAACAACATGCATACAAGCAGTGTTACAATATCTAGGAATGTATGTTGATGAAGGTGGGACAGTAACAACATGCATACATACAGTGTTACAATATCTAGGAATGTATGTTGATGAAGGTGGGGCAGTAACAACATGCATACAAACAGTGTTACAATATCTAGGAATGTATGTTGATGAAGGTGGGGCAGTAACAACATGCATACAAACAGTGTTACAATATCTAGGAATGTATGTTGATGAAGGTGGGGCAGTAACAACATGCATACAAACAGTGTTACAATATCTAGGAATGTATGTTGATGAAGGTGGGGCAGTAACAACATGCATACAAACAGTGTTACAATATCTAGGAATGTATGTTGATGAAGGTGGGACAGTAACAACATGCATACAGTGTTACAATATCTAGGAATGTATGTTGATGAAGGTGGGACAGTAACAACATGCATACAGTGTTACAATATCTAGGAATGTATGTTGATGAAGGTGGGACAGTAACAACATGCATACAAACAGTGTTACAATATCTAGGAATGTATGTTGATGAGGGTGGGAAGTAACAACATACATACAGTGTTACAATATCTAGGAATGTATGTTGATGAAGGTGGGACAGTAACAACATGCATACAGTGTTACAATATCTAGGAATGTATGTTGATGAAGGTGGGACAGTAACAACATGCATACAGTGTTACAATATCTAGGAATGTATGTTGATGAAGGTGGGACAGTAACAACATGCATACAAACAGTGTTACAATATCTAGGAATGTATGTTGATGAAGGTGGGGCAGTAACAACATGCATACAAACAGTGTTACAATATCTAGGAATGTATGTTGATGAAGGTGGGGCAGTAACAACATGCATACAAACAGTGTTACAATATCTAGGAATGTATGTTGATGAAGGTGGGGCAGTAACAACATGCATACAAACAGTGTTACAATATCTAGGAATGTATGTTGATGAAGGTGGGCAGTAACAACATGCATACAAACAGTGTTACAATATCTAGGAATGTATGTTGATGAAGGTGGGCAGTAACAACATGCATACAACAGTGTTACAATATCTAGGAATGTATGTTGATGAAGGTGGGACAGTAACAACATGCATACAGTGTTACAATATCTAGGAATGTATGTTGATGAAGGTGGGACAGTAACAACATGCATACAAACAGTGTTACAATATCTAGGAATGTATGTTGATGAAGGTGGGGCAGTAACAACATGCATACAAACAGTGTTACAATATCTAGGAATGTATGTTGATGAAGGTGGGACAGTAACAACATGCATACATACAGTGTTACAATATCTAGGAATGTATGTTGATGAAGGTGGGGCAGTAACAACATGCATACAAACAGTGTTACAATATCTAGGAATGTATGTTGATGAAGGTGGGCAGTAACAACATGCATACAAACAGTGTTACAATATCTAGGAATGTATGTTGATGAAGGTGGGGCAGTAACAACATGCATACAAACAGTGTTACAATATCTAGGAATGTATGTTGATGAAGGTGGGACAGTAACAACATGCATACAAACAGTGTTACAATATCTAGGAATGTATGTTGATGAAGGTGGGACAGTAACAACATGCATACAAACAGTGTTACAATATCTAGGAATGTATGTTGATGAAGGGGGGCAGTAACAACATGCATACAAACAGTGTTACAATATCTAGGAATGTATGTTGATGAAGGTGGGGCAGTAACAACATGCATACAAACAGTGTTACAATATCTAGGAATGTATGTTGATGAAGGTGGGGCAGTAACAACATGCATACAAACAGTGTTACAATATCTAGGAATGTATGTTGATGAAGGTGGGGCAGTAACAACATGCATACAAACAGTGTTACAATATCTAGGAATGTATGTTGATGAAGGTGGGGCAGTAACAACATGCATACATTCAATATGTTGAGTGGGGTATGCATACAGTGTTACAATATCTAGGAATGTATGTTGATGAAGGTGGGACAGTAACAACATGCATACAAACAGTGTTACAATATCTAGGAATGTATGTTGATGAAGGTGGGGCAGTAACAACATGCATACAAACAGTGTTACAATATCTAGGAATGTATGTTGATGAAGGTGGGGCAGTAACAACATGCATACAAACAGTGTTACAATATCTAGGAATGTATGTTGATGAAGGTGGGACAGTAACAACATGCATACAAACAGTGTTACAATATCTAGGAATGTATGTTGATGAAGGTGGGGCAGTAACAACATGCATACAAACAGTGTTACAATATCTAGGAATGTATGTTGATGAAGGTGGGATAGTAACAACATGCATACAAACAGTGTTACAATATCTAGGAATGTATGTTGATGAAGGTGGGGGAAGTAAAAACATGCATACAAACAGTGTTACAATATCTAGGAATGTATGTTGATGAAGGTCGGACAGTAACAACATGCATACAAACAGTGTTACAATATCTAGGAATGTATGTTGATGAGGGCGTGGCAGTAACAATATGCATACATACAGTGTTACAATATCTAGGAATGTATGTTGATGAAGGTGGGACAGTAACAACATGCATACATACAGTGTTACAATATCTAGGAATGTATGTTGATGAAGGTGGGACAGTAACAACATGCATACAAACAGTGTTACAATATCTAGGAATGTATGTTGATGAAGGTGGGACAGTAACAACATGCATACAAACAGTGTTACAATATCTAGGAATGTATGTTGATGAAGGTGGGGCAGTAACAACATGCATACAAACAGTGTTACAATATCTAGGAATGTATGTTGATGAAGGTGGGGCAGTAACAACATGCATACAAACAGTGTTACAATATCTAGGAATGTATGTTGATGAAGGTGGGGCAGTAACAACATGCATACAAACAGTGTTACAATATCTAGGAATGTATGTTGATGAAGGTGGGGCAGTAACAACATGCATACAAACAGTGTTACAATATCTAGGAATGTATGTTGATGAAGGTGGGGCAGTAACAACATGCATACAAACAGTGTTACAATATCTAGGAATGTATGTTGATGAAGGTGGGGCAGTAACAACATGCATACAAACAGTGTTACAATATCTAGGAATGTATGTTGATGAAGGTGGGGCAGTAACAACATGCATACAGTATTACAATATCTAGGAATGTATGTTGATGAAGGTGGGACAGTAACAACATGCATACAGTGTTACAATATCTAGGAATGTATGTTGATGAAGGTGGGACAGTAACAACATGCATACAAACAGTGTTACAATATCTAGGAATGTATGTTGATGAAGGTGGGACAGTAACAACATGCATACAGTGTTACAATATCTAGGAATGTATGTTGATGAAGGTGGGACAGTAACAACATGCATACAAACAGTGTTACAATATCTAGGAATGTATGTTGATGAAGGTGGGGCAGTAACAACATGCATACAAACAGTGTTACAATATCTAGGAATGTATGTTGATGAAGGTGGGACAGTAACAACATGCATACAGTGTTACAATATCTAGGAATGTATGTTGATGAAGGTGACAGTAACAACATGCATACAAACAGTGTTACAATATCTAGGAATGTATGTTGATGAAGGTGGGGCAGTAAACATGCATACAACAGTGTTACAATATCTAGGAATGTATGTTGATGAAGGTGGGGCAGTAACAACATGCATACAAACAGTGTTACAATATCTAGGAATGTATGTTGATGAAGGTGGGACAGTAACAACATGCATACAAACAGTGTTACAATATCTAGGAATGTATGTTGATGAAGGTGGGGCAGTAACAACATGCATACAAACAGTGTTACAATATCTAGGAATGTATGTTGATGAAGGTGGGACAGTAACAACATGCATACAAACAGTGTTACAATATCTAGGAATGTATGTTGATGAAGGTGGGACAGTAACAACATGCATACAAACAGTGTTACAATATCTAGGAATGTATGTTGATGAAGGTGGGACAGTAACAACATGCATACAAACAGTGTTACAATATCTAGGAATGTATGTTGATGAAGGTGGGGCAGTAACAACATGCATACAAACAGTGTTACAATATCTAGGAATGTATGTTGATGAAGGTGGGGCAGTAACAACATGCATACAAACAGTGTTACAATATCTAGGAATGTATGTTGATGAAGGTGGGGCAGTAACAACATGCATACAAACAGTGTTACAATATCTAGGAATGTATGTTGATGAAGGTGGGACAGTAACAACATGCATACAAACAGTGTTACAATATCTAGGAATGTATGTTGATGAAGGTGGGGCAGTAACAACATGCATAAACAGTGTTACAATATCTAGGAATGTATGTTGATGAAGGTGGGACAGTAACAACATGCATACAAACAGTGTTACAATATCTAGGAATGTATGTTGATGAAGGTGGGGCAGTAACAACATGCATACAAACAGTGTTACAATATCTAGGAATGTATGTTGATGAAGGTGGGCAGTAACAACATGCATACAAACAGTGTTACAATATCTAGGAATGTATGTTGATGAAGGTGGGGAGGTAACAACATGCATACAAACAGTGTTACAATATCTAGGAATGTATGTTGATGAAGGTGGGACAGTAACAACATGCATACAAACAGTGTTACAATATCTAGGAATGTATGTTGATGAAGGTGGGGCAGTAACAACATGCATACAAACAGTGTTACAATATCTAGGAATGTATGTTGATGAAGGTGGGCAGTAACAACATGCATACATACAGTGTTACAATATCTAGGAATGTATGTTGATGAAGGTTGGGGAGGTAACAACATGCATACAAACAGTGTTACAATATCTAGGAATGTATGTCGATGGAGGTGGGATAGTAACAACATGCATACAAACAGTGTTACAATATCTAGGAATGTATGTTGATGAAGGTGGGGGAAGTAAAAACATGCATACAAACAGTGTTACAATATCTAGGAATGTATGTTGATGAAGGTCGGACAGTAATAACATGCATACAAACAGTGTTACAATATCTAGGAATGTATGTTGATGAGGGCGTGGGCAGTAACAATATGCATACATACAGTGTTACAATATCTAGGAATGTATGTTGATGAAGGTGGGGCAGTAACAACATGCATACATACAGTGTTACAATATCTAGGAATGTATGTCGATGGAGGTGGGACAGTAACAACATGCATACAAACAGTGTTACAATATCTAGGAATGTATGTTGATGAAGGTGGGACAGTAACAACATGCATACAAACAGTGTTACAATATCTAGGAATGTATGTTGATGAAGGTGGGACAGTAACAACATGCATACAAGCAGTGTTACAATATCTAGGAATGTATGTTGATGAAGGTGGGGCAGTAACAACATGCATACAAACAGTGTTACAATATCTAGGAATGTATGTTGATGAAGGTGGGGAAAGTAACAACATGCATACAAACAGTGTTACAATATCTAGGAATGTATGTTGATGAAGGTGGGACAGTAACAACATGCATACAAACAGTGTTACAATATCTAGGAATGTATGTTGATGAAGGTGGGGCAGTAACAACATGCATACAAACAGTGTTACAATATCTAGGAATGTATGTTGATGAAGGTGGGACAGTAACAACATGCATACAAACAGTGTTACAATATCTAGGAATGTATGTTGATGAAGGTGGGGCAGTAACAACATGCATACAAACAGTGTTACAATATCTAGGAATGTATGTCGATGGAAGTGGGATAGTAACAACATGCATACAAACAGTTTTACAATATCTAGGAATGTATGTTGATGAAGGTGGGGCAGTAACAACATGCATACAAGCAGTGTTACAATATCTAGGAATGTATGTTGATGAAGGTGGGGCAGTAACAACATGCATACAAACAGTGTTACAATATCTAGGAATGTATGTTGATGAAGGTGGGACAGTAACAACATGCATACAAACAGTGTTACAATATCTAGGAATGTATGTTGATGAAGGTGGGGCAGTAACAACATGCATAAACACAGTATTACAATATCTAGGAATGTATGTTGATGAAGGTGGAGCAGTAACAACATGCATACACACAGTGTTACAATATCTAGGAATGTATGTTGATGAAGGTGGGGCAGTAACAACATGCATACAAACAGTGTTACAATATCTAGGAATGTATGTTGATGAAGGTGGGACAGTAACAACATGCATACAAACAGTGTTACAATATCTAGGAATGTATGTTGATGAAGGTGGGACAGTAACAACATGCATACATACAGTGTTACAATATCTAGGAATGTATGTTGATGAAGGTGGGGGAGGTAACAACATGCATACAAACAGTGTTACAATATCTAGGAATGTATGTCGATGGAGGTGGGATAGTAACAACATGCATACAAACAGTGTTACAATATCTAGGAATGTATGTTGATGAAGGTGGGGGAAGTAAAAACATGCATACAAACAGTGTTACAATATCTAGGAATGTATGTTGATGAAGGTGGGGAAGTAACAACATGCATACAAACAGTCAGTGTTACAATATCTAGGAATGTATGTTGATGAAGGTGGGGCAGTAACAACATGCATACAAACAGTGTTACAATATCTAGGAATGTATGTTGATGAGGTGGGAAGTAACAACATGCATAAAACAGTGTTACAATATCTAGGAATGTATGTTGATGAAGGTGGGGCAGTAACAACATGCATACAAACAGTGTTACAATATCTAGGAATGTATGTTGATGAAGGTGGGGCAGTAACAACATGCATACAAACAGTGTTACAATATCTAGGAATGTATGTTGATGAAGGTGGGACAGTAACAACATGCATACAAACAGTGTTACAATATCTAGGAATGTATGTTGATGAAGGTGGGGCAGTAACAACATGCATACAAACAGTGTTACAATATCTAGGAATGTATGTTGATGAAGGTGGGGCAGTAACAACATGCATACAAACAGTGTTACAATATCTAGGAATGTATGTTGATGAAGGTGGGGCAGTAACAACATGCATACAAACAGTGTTACAATATCTAGGAATGTATGTTGATGAAGGTGGGGCAGTAACAACATGCATACAAACAGTGTTACAATATCTAGGAATGTATGTTGATGAAGGTGGGACAGTAACAACATGCATACATACAGTGTTACAATATCTAGGAATGTATGTTGATGAAGGTGGGGGAGGTAACAACATGCATACAAACAGTGTTACAATATCTAGGAATGTATGTCGATGGAGGTGGGATAGTAACAACATGCATACAAACAGTGTTACAATATCTAGGAATGTATGTTGATGAAGGTGGGGCAGTAACAACATGCATACAAACAGTGTTACAATATCTAGGAATGTATGTTGATGAAGGTGGGGCAGTAACAACATGCATACAAACAGTGTTACAATATCTAGGAATGTATGTTGATGAAGGTGGGACAGTAACAACATGCATACAAACAGTGTTACAATATCTAGGAATGTATGTTGATGAAGGTGGGGCAGTAACAACATGCATACACACAGTGTTACAATATCTAGGAATGTATGTTGATGAAGGTGGGGCAGTAACAACATGCATACACACAGTGTTACAATATCTAGGAATGTATGTTGATGAAGGTGGGGCAGTAACAACATGCATACAAACAGTGTTACAATATCTAGGAATGTATGTTGATGAAGGTGGGACAGTAACAACATGCATACAAACAGTTACAATATCTAGGAATGTATGTTGATGAGTGGGCAGTAACAACATGCATACAACAGTGTTACAATATCTAGGAATGTATGTTGATGAAGGTGGGGGAGGTAACAACATGCATACAAACAGTGTTACAATATCTAGGAATGTATGTTGATGGAGGTGGGATAGTAACAACATGCATACAAACAGTGTTACAATATCTAGGAATGTATGTTGATGAAGGTGGGGGAAGTAACAACATGCATACAAACAGTGTTACAATATCTAGGAATGTATGTTGATGAAGGTGGGGCAGTAACAACATGCATACAAACAGTGTTACAATATCTAGGAATGTATGTTGATGAAGGTGGGGCAGTAACAACATGCATACAAACAGTGTTACAATATCTAGGAATGTATGTTGATGAAGGTGGGGCAGTAACAACATGCATACAAACAGTGTTACAATATCTAGGAATGTATGTTGATGAAGGTGGGACAGTAACAACATGCATACAAACAGTGTTACAATATCTAGGAATGTATGTTGATGAAGGTGGGGCAGTAACAACATGCATACAAACAGTGTTACAATATCTAGGAATGTATGTTGATGAAGGTGGGGCAGTAACAACATGCATACAAACAGTGTTACAATATCTAGGAATGTATGTTGATGAAGGTGGGGCAGTAACAACATGCATACAAACAGTGTTACAATATCTAGGAATGTATGTTGATGAAGTGGGGGCAGTAACAACATGCATACAAACAGTGTTACAATATCTAGGAATGTATGTTGATGAAGGTGGGCAGTAACAACATGCATACAACAGTGTTACAATATCTAGGAATGTATGTTGATGAAGTGGGGAGTAACAACATGCATACAAACAGTGTTACAATATCTAGAATGACAGTTTACAATATCTAGGAATGTATGTTGATGAAGGTGGGGCAGTAACAACATGCATACAAACAGTGTTACAATATCTAGGAATGTATGTTGATGAAGGTGGGGCAGTAACAACATGCATACAAACAGTGTTACAATATCTAGGAATGTATGTTGATGAAGGTGGGACAGTAACAACATGCATACAAACAGTGTTACAATATCTAGGAATGTATGTTGATGAAGGTGGGGCAGTAACAACATGCATACAAACAGTGTTACAATATCTAGGAATGTATGTTGATGAAGGTGGGGCAGTAACAACATGCATACAAACAGTGTTACAATATCTAGGAATGTATGTTGATGAAGGTGGGGCAGTAACAACATGCATACAAACAGTGTTACAATATCTAGGAATGTATGTTGATGAAGGTGGGACAGTAACAACATGCATACAAACAGTGTTACAATATCTAGGAATGTATGTTGATGAAGGTGGGACAGTAACAACATGCATACAAACAGTGTTACAATATCTAGGAATGTATGTTGATGAAGGTGGGGCAGTAACAACATGCATACAAACAGTGTTACAATATCTAGGAATGTATGTTGATGAAGGTGGGGCAGTAACAACATGCATACAAACAGTGTTACAATATCTAGGAATGTATGTTGATGAAGGTGGGGAAGTAACAACATGCATACAAACAGTGTTACAAT
>JABXNX010001280.1:0-13170 GCA_014843695.1 Archivesica marissinica | reverse complement strand
ATATCTGTTACATATACAGATCTGTGTACTACAGATATCTGTTACATATACAGATCTGTGTGCTACAGATATCTGTTACATATATATATCTGTTTACTACAGAGATATGTTACATATACAGATCTGTTTACTACAGATATGTGTTACATATACAGATCTGTGTGCTACAGATATATGTTACATAATACAGATCTGTGTACTACAGATATCTGTTACATATACAGATCTGTGTACTACAGATATCTGTTACTTATACAGATCTGTGTGCTACAGATATCTGTTACATATACAGATCTGTGTTCTACAGATATCTGTTACATATACAGATCTGTGTACTACAGATATCTGTTCCATATACATATATGTATACTACAGATATCTGTTTTATATACAGATATGTGTGCTACAGATATCTGTTACATATCTATTTACTACAGATATCTGTTACAAACATATCTGTGTGCTACAGATAATGATACATATACAGATCGTTTACTACAGATAGCTGTTACATATACTGATCTGTGTGCTACAGATATCTGTTACATATACAGATCTGTGTACTACAGATATCTGTTCCATATACATATCTGTTTACTATAGATATCTGTTACATATACATATGTATACTACAGATATCTGTTTTATATACAGATCTGTGTGCTACAGATATCTGTTACATATACATATATATTTACTACAGATATCTGTTACATATACATATCTGTGTGATACAGATATATGTTACATATACAGATCTGTGTACTACAAATATCTGTTACATATATAGATCTGTGTACTACAGATATCTGTTACATATATAGATCTGTTTTACTACAGATATCTGTTACATATACAGATCTATTTACTACATATATCTGTTACATATACAGATCTATTTACTACATATATCTGTTACATATACATATATGTTGACAATAGATATCTGTTACATATACAGATCTGTGTACTACAGATATCTGTTACATATACATATCTGTGTACTACAGATATCTGTTACATATACAGATCTATTTACTACAGATATCTGTTACATATACAGATCTGTGTACTACATATATCTGTTACATATATAGATTTGTGTACTACAGATATCTGTTACATATACATATCGGTGTACTACAGATATCTGTTACATATACAGATCTATTTACTACAGATATCTGTTACATATACAGGTCTGTGTACTACAGATAGCTGTTACATATACTGATCTGTGTGCTACAGATATCTGTTACATATACAGATCTGTGTACTACAGATATCTGTTCCATATACATATCTGTGTACTATAGATATCTGTTACATATACATATATGTATACTACAGATATCTGTTTTATATACAGATCTGTGTTCTACAGATATCTGTTACATATACATATCTATTTACTACAGATATCTGTTACATATATACATATCTGTGTGCTACAGATATATGTTACATATACAGATCTGTGTACTACATATATCTGTTACATATATAGATCTGTGTACTACAGATATCTGTTACATATATAGATCTGTTTTACTACAGATATCTGTTACATATACAGATCTATTTACTACATATATCTGTTACATATACAGATCTATTTACTACATATATCTGTTACATATACATATATGTTGACTATAGATATCTGTTACATATACAGATCTGTGTACTACAGATATCTGTTACATATACATATCTGTGTACTACAGATATCTGTTACATATACAGATCTATTTACTACAGATATCTGTTTCATATACAGATCTGTGTACTACATATATCTGTTACATATATAGATCTGTGTACTACAGATATCTGTTACATATACATATCTGTGTACTACAGATATCTGTTACATATACAGATCTGTTTACTACAGATATCTGTTACATATACAGGTCTGTGTACTACATATATATGTTACATATATAGATCTGTGTACTACAGATATCTGTTACATATACATATCTGTGTACTACAGCTATATGTTACATATACAGATCTATTTACTACAGATATCTGTTACATATACAGATCTGTGTACTACATATATCTGTTACATATATAGATCTGTGTACTACAGATATCTGTTACATATACATATCTGTGTACTACAGCTATCTGTTACTTATACAGATCTGTGTGCTACAGATATCTGTCACATATACAGATCTGTGATCTACAGATATCTGTTACATATATAGATCTGTGTACTACAGATATCTGTTCCATATACATATATGTATACTACAGATATCTGTTTTATATACAGATATGTGTGCTACAGATATCTGTTACATATCTATTTACTACAGATATCTGTTACAAATACATATCTGTGTGCTACAGATATATGATACATATACAGATCTGTTTACTACAGATAGCTGTTACATATACTGATCTGTGTGCTACAGATATCTGTTACATATACAGATCTGTGTACTACAGATATCTGTTCCATATACATATCTGTTTACTATAGATATCTGTTACATATACATATATGTATACTACAGATATCTGTTTTATATACAGATCTGTGTGCTACAGATATCTGTTACATATACATATATATTTACTACAGATATCTGTTACATATACATATCTGTGTGATACAGATATATGTTACATATACAGATCTGTGTACTACAAATATCTGTGTACTACAGATATCTGTTACATATATAGATCTGTTTTACTACAGATATCTGTTACATATACAGATCTATTTACTACATATATCTGTTACATATACAGATCTATTTACTACATATATCTGTTACATATACATATATGTTGACAATAGATATCTGTTACATATACAGATCTGTGTACTACAGATATCTGTTACATATACATATCTGTGTACTACAGATATCTGTTACATATACAGATCTATTTACTACAGATATCTGTTACATATACAGATCTGTGTACTACATATATCTGTTACATATATAGATTTGTGTACTACAGATATCTGTTACATATACATATCGGTGTACTACAGATATCTGTTACATATACAGATCTATTTACTACAGATATCTGTTACATATACAGGTCTGTGTACTACATATATCTGTTACATATATAGATCTGTGTACTACAGATATCTGTTACATATACATATCTGTGTACTACAGCTATATGTTACATATACAGATCTGTGTACTACAGATATCTGTTACATATATTGATATGTGTACTACATATATCTGTTACATATACAGATCTGTGTACTACAGATGTCTGTTACATATATAGATCTGTGTACTACAGACATCTGTTTCATATACAGATCTGTTTTATATACAGATCTGTGTGCTACAGATATCTGTTACACATACAGATCTGTGGACTGCAGATATCTGTTACATATACAGATCTGTGATCTATTGATATCTGTTACATATACATATCTGTGGACTGCAGATATCTGTTACACATACAGATCTGTGGACTACAGATATCTGTTACATATACAGATCTGTGGACTACAGATATCTGTTACATATACAGATCTGTGTACTACATATATCAGTTACATACACAGATCTGTGTACTACAGATATATGTTGCATATACAGATCTGTGTACTACATATATCTGTTTCATATACAGATCTGTGTACTACATATATCTGTTTCATATACAGATATGTGTGCTACAGATATCTGTCACATATACTGATCTGTGATCTACAGATATCTGTTACATATACAGATCTGTGTACTACAGATATCTGTTCCATATACATATATGTATGCTACAGATATCTGTTTTCTATACAGATCTGTGTGCTACAGATATCTTTTACATATACAGATCTCTGTACTACAGATATCTGTTCCATATACATATCTGTGTACTATAGATATCTGTTACATATACAGATCTGTATGTTACAGCTATCTGTTACATATACAGATCTGTGTACTACATATATCTGTTACATATACATATCTGTGTGCTATATCTATCTGTTACATATACATATCTATTTACTACAGATATCTGTTACATATATAGATCTGTTTACTACAGATATCTGTTACATATACAGATCTGTGTGCTACAGATATCTGTTACATATACAGATCTGTGTACTACAGATATATGTTACATATACATATCTGTGTACTACAGATATATGTTACATATACAGATCTGTGTGCTACAGATATCTGTTACATATACAGATCTGTGTTCTACAGATATCTGTTACATATACAGATCTGTGTACTACAGATATCTGTTACATATACATATATGTATACTACAGATATCTGTTTTATATACAGATATGTGTGCTACAGATATCTGTTACATATCTATTTACTACAGATATCTGTTACAAATACATATCTGTGTGCTACAGATATATGATACATATACAGATCTGTTTACTACAGATAGCTGTTACATATACTGATCTGTGTGCTACAGATATCTGTTACATATACAGATCTGTGTACTACAGATATCTGTTCCATATACATATCTGTTTACTATAGATATCTGTTACATATACATATATGTATACTACAGATATCTGTTTTATATACAGATCTGTGTGCTACAGATATCTGTTACATATACATATATATTTACTACAGATATCTGTTACATATACATATCTGTGTGATACAGATATATGTTACATATACAGATCTGTGCACTACAAATATCTGTTACATATATAGATCTGTGTACTACAGATATCTGTTACATATATAGATCTGTTTTACTACAGATATCTGTTACATATACAGATCTATTTACTACATATATCTGTTACATATACAGATCTATTTACTACATATATCTGTTACATATACATATATGTTGACAATAGATATCTGTTACATATACATATCTGTGTACTACAGCTATATGTTACATATACAGATCTGTGTACTACAGATATCTGTTACATATATTGATATGTGTACTACATATATCTGTTACATATACATATCTATTTACTACAGATATCTGTTACATATATAGATCTGTTTACTACAGATATCTGTTACATATACAGATCTGTATGTTACAGCTATCTGTTACATATACAGATCTGTATACTACATATATCTGTTACATATAGATATCTGTGTGCTATATATATCTGTTACATATACATATCTATTTACTACAGATATCTGTTACATATATAGATCTGTTTACTACAGATATCTGTTACATATACATATCTGTGTGCTATATATATCTGTTACATATACATATCTGTTTACTACAGATATCTGTTACATATATAGATCTGTGTACTACAGATATCTGTTACATATACAGATCTGTGTGCTCCAGATATCTGTTACATATATATATCTGTTTACTACAGATATATGTTACATATACAGATCTGTTTACTACAGATATGTGTTACATATACAGATCTGTGTGCTACAGATATCTGTTACATATACATATCTGTGTGCTACATATATATGTTACATATACAGATCTGTTTACTACAGATATCTGTTACATATACAGATCTGTGTACTACAGATATCTGTTACATATACAGATCTGTGTGCTACAGATATCTGTCACATATACAGATCTGTGATCTACAGATATCTGTTACATATACAGATCTGTGTACTACAGATATCTGTTCCATATACATATATGTGTGCTACAGATATCTGTTACATATACATATCTATTTACTACAGATATCTGTTACATATACATATCTGTGTGCTACAGATATATGTTACATATACAGATATGTTTACTACAGATAGCTGTTACATATACATATCTATTTACTACAGATATCTGTTACATATATAGATCTGTGTACTACACATATCTGTTACATATATAGATCTGTTTACTACAGAGATCTGTTACATATACAGATCTGTTTACTACAGATATATGTTACATATATAGATCTGTGTGCTACAGATATATGTTACATATACAGATCTGTTTACTACAGATAGCTGTTACATATACAGATCTGTGTGCTACAGATATCTGTTACATACACAGATATGTGTGCTACAGATATCTGTCACATATACAGATCTGTGATCTACAGATATCTGTTACATATACAGATCTGTGTAATACAGATATCTGTTCCATATACATATCTGTGTACTATAGATATCTGTTACATATACATATATGTATACTACAGATATCTGTTTTATATACAGATCTGTGTGCTACAGATATCTGTTACATATACATATCTATTTACTACAGATATCTGTTACATATACATATATGTGTGCTACAGATATATGTTAACTATACAGGTATGTTTACTACAGATAGCTGTTACATATACAGATCTGTGTGTTACAGCTATCTGTTACATATACAGATCTGTGTACTACAGATATCTGTTACATATACATATCTGTGTGCTATATCTATCTGTTACATATACATATATTTTTACTACAGATATCTGTTACATATACATATCTGTGTGCTACAGATATATGTTACATATACAGATATGTTTACTACAGATAGCTGTTACATATACAGATCTGTGTACTACAGATATCTGTTACATATACAGATCTGTGTGCTACAGATATCTGTTACATATACATATATGTGTGCTACAGATATCTGTTGCATATATAGATCTGTTTACTACAGATATCTGTTACATATACAGATCTGTGTGTTACAGCTATCTGTTACATATACAGATATGTGTACTACAGATATCTGTTACATATACATATCTGTGTGCTATATCTATCTGTTACATATAAATATCTATTTACTACAGATATCTGTTACATATATAGATCTGTGTACTACATATATCTGTAAACATATATAGATCTGTTTACTACAGAGATCTGTTACATATACAGATCTGTTTACTACAGATATATGTTACATATACAGATCTGTGTGCTACAGATATATGTTACATAATACAGATCTGTGTACTACAGATATCTGTTACATATACAGATCTGTGTACTACATATATCTGTTCCATATACATATATGTATGCTACAGATATCTGGTACATATACATATCTATTTACTACAGATATCTGTTACATATACATATCTGTGTGCTACAGATATATGTTACATATACAGATCTGTTTACTACAGATAGTTGTTACATATACAGATATGTGTGCTACAGATATCTGTTACATACACAGATCTGTGTGCTACAGATATTTTGTTTTTTTTTTCTGTTACATATACAGATATGTGTACTACAGATATCTGTTCCATATACATATCTGTGTACTATAGATATCTGTTACATATACAGATCTGTATGTTACAGCTATCTGTTACATATACAGATCTGTGTACTACATATATCTGTTACATATACATATCTGTGTGCTATATCTATCTGTTACATATACATATCTATTTACTACAGATATCTGTTACATATATAGATCTGTTTACTACAGATATTTGTTACATATACAGATCTGTGTACTACATTTATCTGTTACATATACATATCTATTTACTACAGATATCTGTTACATATATAGATCTGTTTACTACAGATATCTGTTACATATACAGATCTGTATGTTACAGCTATCTGTTACATATACAGATCTGTGTACTACATATATCTGTTACATATACATATCTGTGTGCTATATCTATCTGTTACATATACTTATCTATTTACTACAGATATCTGTTACATATATAGATCTGTTTACTACAGATATCTGTTACATATACAGACCTGTGTGCTCCAGATATATGTTACATATACAGATCTGTGTGCTACAGATATCTGTTACATATATATATCTGTTTACTAGAGAGATATGTTACTTATACATATCTGTTTACTACAGATATATGTTACATATACAGATCTGTGTGCTACATATATATGTTTCATAATACAGATCTGTGTACTACAGATATATGTTACATATACAGATCTGTGTACTACAGATATATGTTACTTATACATATCTGTGTACTATTGATATCTGTTACATATACATATATGTATGCTACAGATATCTGTTTGATATACAGATCTGTGTGCTACAGATATCTGTTACATATACATATCTATTTATTACAGATATCTGTTACATATACATATATGTGTGCTACAGATATATGTTACATATACAGATCTGTTTACTACAGATATCTGTTACATATACAGATCTGTGTGTTACAGCTCTCTGTTACATATACAGATATGTGTACTACAGATAACTGTTACATATTAAGATCTGTGTGCTACAGATATCTGTTACATACACAGATCTGTGTGCTACAGATATATGTCACATATACAGATCTGTGATCTACAGATATCTGTTACATATACAGATATGTGTGCTACAAATATCTGTTACATATACATATCTATTTACTACAGATATCTGTTACATATACATATCTGTGTGCTACATATATATGTTACATATACAGATCTGTTTACTACAGATAGCTGTTACATATACAGATCTGTGTGCTACAGATATCTGTTACATATACATATCTGTGTACTATAGATATCTGTTACATATACAGATC
The DNA here is from genome assembly GCA_014843695.1 of Archivesica marissinica. Lineage (NCBI taxonomy): Eukaryota > Metazoa > Mollusca > Bivalvia > Venerida > Vesicomyidae > Archivesica > Archivesica marissinica. The sequence continues at coordinate 4,580 of JABXNX010001280.1, read as the reverse complement.
TGTATGTTACAGCTATCTGTTACATATACAGATCTGTGTACTACATATATCTGTTACATATACATATCTGTGTGCTATATATATCTGTTACATATACATATCTATTTACTACAGATATCTGTTACATATATAGATCTGTTTACTACAGATATATGTTACATATACAGATCTGTGTACTACATTTATCTGTTACATATACATTTCTATTTACTACAGATATCTGTTACATATATAGAGCTGGTTACTACAGATATATGTTACATATACAGATCTGTATGTTACAGCTATCTGTTACATATACAGATCTGTGTACTACATATATCTGTTACATATACATATCTGTGTGCTATATCTATCTGTTACATATACATATCTATTTAATACAGATATATGTTACATATATAGATCTGTTTACTACAGATATCTGTTACATATACAGACCTGTGTTCTCCAGATATATGTTACATATACAGATCTGTGTGCTACAGATATATGTTACATATATATATCTGTTTACTATAGAGATATGTTACATATACAGATCTGTTTACTACAGATATATGTTACATATACATATCTGTGTGCTACAGATATATGTTACATAATACAGATCTGTGTACTACAGATATATGTTACATATACAGATATGTGTACTACAGATATATGTTACTTATACAGATCTGTGTGCTACAGATATCTGTCACATATACAGATCTGTGATCTACAGATATCTGTTACATATACAGATCTGTGTACTACAGATATCTGTTCCATATACATATATGTATACTACAGATGTCTGTTTTATATACAGATATGTGTGCTACAGATATCTGTTACATATACATATCTATTTACTACAGATATCTGTTACATATACATATCTGTGTGCTACAGATATCTGTTACATATACATATCTATTTACTACAGATATCTGTTACATATACATATCTGTGTGCTACAGATATATGTTACATATACAGATCTGTTTACTACAGATAGCTGTTACATATACAGATCTGTGTGCTACAGATATCTGTTACATACACAGATCTGTGTGCTACAGATATCTGTTACATATACAGATATGTGTACTACATATATCTGTTCCATATACATATCTGTGTACTATAGATATCGGTTACATATACATATATGTTTGCTACAGATATCTGTTGCATATATAGATCTGTTTACTACAGATATCTGTTACATATACAGATCTGTGTGTTACAGCTATCTGTTACATATTCAGATATGTGTACTACAGATATCTGTTACATATACATATCTGTGTACTATTGATATCTGTTACATATACAGATCTGTGTACTACATTTATCTGTTACATATACATATCTATTTACTACAGATATCTGTTACATATATATATCTGTTTACTACAGATATCTGTTACATATACAGATCTGTATGTTACAGCTATCTGTTACATATACAGATCTGTGTACTACATATATCTGTTACATATACAGATCTGTGTACTACAGATATCTGTTCCATATACATATCTGTGTACTATAGATATCTGTTACATATACATATACTACAGATATCTGTTTGATATACAGATCTGTGTGCTACAGATATCTGTTACATATACAGATCTATTTACTACAGATATCTGTTACATATATAGATCTGTGTACTACAGATATCTGTTACATATATAGATCTGTTTACTACAGAGATCTGTTACATATACAGATCTGTTTACTACAGATATATGTTACATATTCAGATCTGTGTGCTACAGATATATGTTACATAATACAGATCTGTGTACTGCAGATATCTGTTACATATACAGATCTGTGTACTACAGATATCTGTTCCATATACATATATGTATGCTACAGATATCTGTTTTATATACAGATATGTGTGCTACAGATATCTGTTACATATACATATCTATTTACTACAGATATCTGTTACATATACATATCTGTGAGCTACAGATATATGTTACATATACAGATCTGTGTGCTACAGATATCTGTTACATACACAGATCTGTGTGCTACAGATATCTGTTACATATACAGATCTGTGTACTACAGATATCTGTTCCATATACATATCTGTGTACTATAGATATCTGTTACATATACAGATCTGTATGTTACAGCTATCTGTTACATATACAGATCTGTGTACTACATATATCTGTTACATATACATATCTGTGTGCTATATCTATCTGTTACATATACATATCTATTTACTACAGATATCTGTTACATATATAGATCTGTTTACTACAGATATCTGTTACATATACAGATCTGTGTACTACATTTATCTGTTACATATACATATCTATTTACTACAGATATCTGTTACATATATAGATCTCTTTACTACAGATATCTGTTACATATACAGATCTGTATGTTACAGCTATCTGTTACATATACAGATCTGTGTACTACATATATCTGTTACATATACATATCTATTTACTACAGATATCTGTTACATATATAAATCTGTTTACTACAGATATCTGTTACATATACAGACCTGTGTGCTCCAGATATATGTTACATATACAGATCTGTGTGCTACAGATATCTGTCACATATATATATATCTGTTTACTATAGAGATATGTTACTTATATAGATCTGTTTACTACAGATATATGTTACATATACAGATCTGTGTGCTACAGATATATGTTACATTCAGATCTGTGTACTACAGATATCTGTTACTTATACAGATCTGTGTGCTACAGATATCTGTCACATATACAGATCTGTGATCTACAGATATCTGTTACATATACAGATCTGTGTACTACAGATATTGTTCATATACATATATGTATACTACAGATATCTGTTTTATATACAGATATGTGTGCTACAGATATCTGTTACATATACATATCTGTGTGCTACAGATATATGTTACATATACAGATCTGTTTACTACAGATAACTGTTACATATTAAGATCTGTGTGCTACAGATATATGTTACATACACAGATCTGTGTGCTACAGATATCTGTCACATATACAGATCTGTGATCTACAGATATCTGTTACATATACAGATCGGTGTACTACAGATATCTGTTCCATATACATATCTGTGTACTATAGATATCTGTTACATATACATATATGTATACTACATATATCTGTTTGATATACAGATCTGTGTGCTACAGATATCTGTTACATATACATATCTATTTACTACAGATATCTGTTACATATACATATCTGTGTGTTACAGATATATGTTACATATACAGATCTGTTTACTACAGATAGCTGTTACATATACAGATCTGTGTGCTACAGATATCTGTTACATACACAGATCTGTGTGCTACAGATATCTGTTACATATACAGATCTGTGTACTACAGATATCTGTTCCATATACATATCTGTGTACTATAGATATCTGTTACATATACATATCTATGTACTACAGATATCTGTTTCATATATAGATCTGTTTACTACAGATATCTGTTACATGTACAGATCTGTGTACTACAGATATCTGTTACATATACAGATCTGTGTGCTACATATATCTGTTACATATACATATTTGTGTGCTACAGATATCTGTTACATATATAGATCTGTTTACTACAGATATCTGTAAACATATATAGATCTGTTTACTACAGATATCTGTTACATATACAGATCTGTTTACTACAGATATCTGTTACATATACAGATCTGTTTATTACAGATATATGTAGTTATACATATCTGTATGTTACATATATCTGTTACATATATGTATATTGGTATACATATATCTGTTGTATATAGATATGTGTGTGGTTATCTATATCTGTACATATCAGATCTGTATACAGATATCTGTAGATATATATATGTTTATGTACAGATATCTGTAGTATACAGATATGTGTATACAGATATATGTTACATTCAGATCTGTGTATTACAGATATATGTTATATACAGATCTGTGTATACAGATATATGTTGCATATCATATCTGTGTATTACAGATATATGTTGCATATCAGATCTGTGTTGATATATGTTACATATAGTCTGTGTAATACAGATATATGTTACATATAGTCTGTGTACTACAGATATATGTTACATATAGTCTGTGTAATACAGATATTGTTATATGTACAGATCTGTGTAGTACAGATATATGTTATGTACAGATATGTGTAGTACAGATATATGTTATGTACAGATATGTGTAGTAAATATATATGTTATATGTACAGATCTGTGTAATACATATATATGTTACATATAGTCTGTGTACTACAGATATATGTTACATATACAGATCTATGTACTAGAGATATCTGTTACATATACATATCAGTGTACTACAGATATATGTTACATATACAGATCTGCCTACTACAGATATCTGTTACATATACATATATGTGTACTATAGATATGTTACATATACAGATATGTGTACTACATATATCTGTTACATATATAGATCTATTTACTACAGATATCTGTTTCATATACATATCTGTGTACTACAGATATATGTTACATATACAGATCTGT
>JABXNX010001279.1:0-13171 GCA_014843695.1 Archivesica marissinica | reverse complement strand
CACTACATACATACACTACATACATACACTACATACATACACTACTTACATACACTACATACATACACTACATACATACACTACTTACATACACTACTTACATACACTACATACATACATACACTACATACATACACTACATACATACACTACATACATACACTACATACATACACTACTTACATACACTACATACATACACTACATACATACACTACTTACATACACTACATACATACACTACATACATACACTACTTACATACACTACTTACATACACTACATACATACACTACATACATACACTACTTACATACACTACATACATACACTACATACATACACTACTTACATACACTACTTACATACACTACATACATACACTACTTACATACACTACTTACAACACTACTACATACACTACATACATACACTAATACATACACTACATACATACACTACATACATACACTACTACATACACTACATACATACACTACATACATACACTACTACAAATACACTACATACATACACTACATACATACACTACATACATACACTACATACATACACTACTTACATACACTACATACATACACTACATACATACACTACATACATACACTACATACATACATTACTTACACACACTACATACATACACTACATACACTACTTACATACACTACATACATACACTACATACATACACTACATACATACACTACATACATACACTACATACATACACTACATACATACACTACATACATACACTACATACATACACTACATACATACATTACTTACACACACTACATACATACATTACTTACACACACTACATACATACACTACATACACTACTTACATACACTACATACATACACTACATACATAAACTACATACATACACTACATACATACACTACATACATACACTACATACATACACTACATACATACACTACATACATACACTACATACATACATTACTTACACACACTACATACATACATTACTTACACACACTACATACATACACTACATACACTACTTACATACACTACATACATACACTACATACATAAACTACATACATACACTACATACATACACTACATACATACTACTACATACATACACTACATACATACATACCTACATACATACATAAATACATACATACACTACATACATACATAACATACATACATACATACATACATACATACATACATACAACATACATACATACATACATACATACACCTAATACATACATACATACATACATACATACATACATACATACATACATACATACATACAACATACATACATACCATACATACATACATACATACATACATACATACATACATACATACATACATACATACATACATACATACATACATACATACAATACATACATACATACATACAACATACATACACTACAAACTACATACATACATACATACACTACAACATACACTACTTACATACCACTTACATACACTACATACAACATACTTAATACACTACATACACACACTACATACACACACTACATACACACACTACATACACTACATACATACACTACATACATACACTACTTACATACACTACATACATACACTACATACATACACTACATACATACATTACTTACACACACTACATACATACACTACATACATACACTACATACATAAACTACATACATACACTACTTACATACACTACATACATACACTACATACATACACTACATACATACATTACTTACATACACTACTTACATACACTACTTACATACACTACTTACATACACTACTTACATACACTACTTACATACACTACTTACATACACTACTTACATACATACACTACTTACATACACTACTTACATACACTACATACATACACTACATACATACACTACATACATACACTACATACATACACTACATATACTACTTACATACACTACATACATACATACACTACATACATACACTACTTACATACACTACTTACTTACACTACTTACATACACTACATACATACACTACATACATACACTACATACATGGACATAATTCTGTATTATTATTGATATATTCAGTGAGCATTTATTCATATGTTTGTTTCAGACCACCCATCACCAAAGACTATTTCAATAAACACGTATTAGATATTCCACCAGATTTACACGAGATGTAAGTATGAAAGATAGTTTGTATAACATGTATTAGATATTACACCAGATTTACACGAGATGTAAGTATGAAAGATAGTTTGTATAACATGTATTAGATATTACACCAGATTTACACGAGATGTAAGTATGAAAGATAGTTTGTATAACATGTATTAGATATTACACCTGATTTACACGAGATGTAAGTATGAAAGATAGTTTGTATAACATGTATTAGATATTACACCAGATTTACACGAGATGTAAGTATGAAAGATAGTTTGTATAACATGTATTAGATATTACACCAGATTTACACGAGATGTAAGTATGAAAGATAGTTTGTATAAAATGTATTAGATATTACACTAGATTTACACGAGATGTGGGTATCAAAGATATGAGATCTCTTAAGTATTTCAATAATTATCAATAATCTATTTATAAACATATATTGAGATATTACACCGGATTTCCATGATCGACTTTATAATGCATATATACATATTCTTATTTCTCTGTTTCTATTTTTAGATGTTCTGATGACCAATCACATTTAGAGTTTAAGAAGCATGTTGGTGGTGCTTGTATTATATTTAGTCCAGAACAATCAGCGTTAATTATCCTGGTAAGCTACTAACTTTTGTCCTTTCCAAGGACTTATTGAATTTTCTCAGTAAAAGAAAATGCTTTCTCGCCACCTACAGGCCAAGACACGTGTTTCCAGCTGGTTCCACCCATGTGGAATTTCCTTACCTTTACTCCGGATGACAACGTATTTGTTGTCATTCATGTGGGAAGAAACCCACCTTTCCAATCTGGCGACCACCCATCTCGCATACTATCTGATCCGAGGAGCGAACCTGGTTTGCATTTGTGAGAAGCGAGCGCGTTAACCAGTGTTAATCGGACAGCGCTGATGTTTTACAAATGTTTCTTGTTTGGTGGCAAGCAATGATTTGTTTATTTTACAGTCGACCAGTTCTGCTGTGATACGCAGAGCTTCCATGATGGGGGATATGCATATCAGAAATTTACGGCAAAAAAGTCTACTACGGCAACGAACAGAAGAGGCAGTGAAAAAATTACAGGTACATATTGATCTGATACGAAGCGTGCGTTTTAAGTTTATTTATCGTCGCTACCGTGTTTTACGTTTATTTATCTTCGCTGTATTTTACGTTTATTTATCGTCGCTACCGGTTGCCCATATGAGCGACACCTCCTGAAGAGATTAGTTATTTAAGATGTTGGAGGATAGTGCAATGATACAGACAGAGACCCATTCCAGCGTCTCCTCTGGTTCTTTTACATGCACGGTGTAAAGCACCGACACGAGACCTCGGTTTAACGTTCCATCTGAAAGACTGTTAATTTTATTAGGGTCAGACAGGGGATCGAACCTGCGATCCATGGATTACCAGTCCAACGTGTTACCACTGGACTACAGATCCGTTTGACACGAAGCTTGGCCTCATTCAGTATTTGGCAGAATTTGATGAAACTTTTAACAGACGATCAAACCATACGCATGTTCATGGTAACTAGTATTACTCACGATATACTGCATGTGCATAGCAACGTGTTGTCAAGGCAACCTGTACATCACAGTACATTGATGTCTCCTGATAAGTACATTGTACTGCAGAAATGTATTTCAAATCCTCTGTGTATGAAACATAAGATTTACAGGGGATCATGTTGTTCAGTATTTGCATGCTTACTGCTTAGTACAGGCACTACTGGCTCTGCTCTTCCTAGTGGGCGAAATAATCGGAATAGTCGCCCTTGTGACCCTGACCCACTTTGAGGAGGGGTTGGTAGGGCTTGCGAGAGAAACATTAAGCACATTATATGTACAGTCAAACCTGTCTTAAGCAGCCAGTCAAGGGAATCACAGGAAGTGGCTGCTTAGTACAGGTGGCTGTTTAATAAAGGCTAAATGTATAATAAAAACAACATATTGGGAATATGGAAACTGACTGCTTAGTACAGGTTGGCTGCTTAATGTAGGTAGATTCAAAAAAAATAAAAGACAAAAATAATAAATATTGATAGAGAGAGAATGTGTGAAAAACCGCAATTGTTTTCCAACTTACCAGTGAAATTAGACGATATGCAGGAATACATTATGTATATGCATGTATTTTAGGAATACATTATGTATATGCATGTATTTTAGGAATACATTATGTATATGCATGTATTTTAGGAATACATTATGTATATGCATGTATTTTAGGAATACATTATGTATATGCATGTATTTTAGGAATACATTATGTATCAGGTTTGTAGACTTCATTCGTTTATATTCCAATTATTGCTATACTACACGAGTGTCTAAATACAGCTTCCTCTAAATAGAGCAGCCTTGGTGCACTGGATAAGGTATCTGTCTAGCAACCGAGGGGTTGTGAGTTTCTTCTCTCCCTCATGGCTATGGTTTCCATTAGAAATGAGGTCTCTAGAGCGATTAAACGAGTGATTTTGACAAAAAGCTTATATCTTCTCTCCCTCATGGCGATGGATTCCATCAGAAAAGAGGTCTCTAGAGCGATTAAACGAGTGATTTTGACAAGAAGCTTATATGTTCTCTCCCTCATGGCGATGGTTTCCATTAGAAATGAGGTCTCGAGAGCGATTAAACGAGTGATTTTGTCAAAAAGCTTATATCTTCTCTCCCTCGTAGCGATGATTTCCACCAGAAAAGAGATCTCTAGAGCGATTAAACGAGTGATTTTGACAAAAGCTTATATCTTCTCTCCCTCATGGCGATGGTTTCCACCAGAAACGAGGTCTTGAGAGCGATTAAACGAGTGATTTTGACTAAAAGCTTATATCTTCTCTCCCTCATGGCGATGGATTCCACCAGAAACGAGGTCTTGAGAGCGATTAAACGAGTGATTTTGACAAAAAGCTTATATCTTCTCTCCCTCATGGCGATGGATTTCATCAGAAAAGAGGTCTCGAGAGCGATTAAACGAGTGATTTTGACTAAAAGCTTATATGTTCTCTCCCTCATGGCGATGGTTTCCATTAGAAATGAGGTCTCTAGAGCGCTTAAACAAGTGATTTTGACAAAAAGCTTACATCTTCTCTCCCTCATGGCGATGGATTCCATCAGAAACGAGATCTCTAGAGCGATTAAATGAGTGATTTTGACAAAAAGCTTACATCTTCTCTCCCTCATGGTGATGGTTTTAGACTAGTTTCTTTAATTATATTTTATTGCAAATCAATAGTGAAAATAATCTGTATCCCCAAAAAAAACCCAGATAAAATACAAAGTATGAAAATGGTTTGGGCCACAAGTTTTAGCAACATTAGAAATGGACTGCACCAGATATAGCACAGATTAAACTAATTCAAAGAAATGTGAGCAACATTAGAAATGGACTGCACCAGATATAGCACAGATTAAACTAATTCAAAGAAATGTGAGCAACATTAGAAACGGACTGCACCAGATATAGCACAGATTAAACTAATTCAAAGAAATGTGAGCAACATTAGAAACGGACTGCACCAGATATAGCACAGATTAAACTAATTCAAAGAAATGTGAGCAACATTAGAAACGGACTGCACCAGATATCCCGGCGTGAAGAGTTTTCGCCCAGAACAGGTTTTCGCCCAACTGTGGAAATAGCAAGTCGCGAGAGATCACGCAATATTTCACGCTCCAGTTATCGGAATTATAAATAAACATACCTTGTGCACTTCCAATCTATTTCTAACTGATCATAATATATCAGACAAGGTAAATTAGCGGTGAAAACTTTAAACCTACCCCAGTTTTCACTAATTTCACTATATCCGTTTTATGTCACCATATAAATATCATTTTTTAAAGAAATTGGCAATTTTTTCTCCAAAATGACATGTGCATCGTCTGCCACGCCAATATATTTACGAATAAAAATGTCATTATAGTCTCACTGCTCCGTGTTTATGAGTTATGTCCGTTATTACACACAAGGGGTCCTTATTCATAATATCGATTTTCACCGTTTTTCGCCTTCAGGTCCATGTGTTGTCACAGAGGTTCTCCAACTGATATACATGGTTGTGTAAACCTAGTTATTCTTTGTTGGGCACCGTGTGATGTGTTCGATGGATGGGTCCAGTTACGGTTCTGCACCCAGTCAGAGTAATTAGGAGGGGCGACGACTTATTATGCCCCGTGTGTTTGTCTAAGTTAAACTAAATTAGTGTTTTAGATACAGTATATAGACAAAATGCTCTCCAACAAATGAATTTTGAGTGAAAATGATAAATTAAGCCTATTATTAAAGTAAGTGTTCCTTATTTATATTGTTTTGTTAAAAAAAACTGTTGCTTACATAATAATGCTCGCGCTGTAGGCAATGTCCACAGTTAGGCGAAAACATGTGACGTCATTCCGGATTACTGAGAATGAGGTACCGCTATTTTGTCAACTTTTCTCAATAAGTAAACAATCGGTTTTCTTCGAGATTTTGGGGAATGAAAGGTAAAATATTGTTTATTTGGTGACATAAAATTGTTTGCAGTGTATGACAATTCTAAACCTATAGGAGTCCGTTATGTACTACGTCGTCGAAAACCAGTAACACCGGGATATAGCACAGCTTAATCTAATTCAAAGAAATGTGTATGAATATTGTAGGGCTTACTAATGTATATATGTTACCATGACTGAGAAAATGGAACGAAACAAGCCAATCTTAGCTCAATATTTTAATGTTTTCTTAATCTCTAAGCTTTGGTGGTCACTCGGTGTAAATTTCAAGCGTTTATGTGCATTACAGGACTCATTCTAGAGAACAATATGTGTGAAGTAGCCTCCCTTGGAACCTGACGTCACCCACTGGGGGCATCACCTCTCCCTAAAAAAAAAAAAATTTCAGACAAAATATTGTCCAGTAAGATACACTGGCCATTGTAAAGCTAAGATACACTGGCCATTGTAAAGCACTCCTTCCTTCTATTCAAATATTGTATTTAACGATCATGATGTGTATTTTAATTTATTAAATAATACCATTATTTGACGCAATCGCACAATTTCTAACTTCGCCCAAACATTTGTGTCTAGCTTGTGCCCGGCATAAGTTTTTCAACAACAGGAATCAGCAGATGGAAACCCGTTGTGATTCAAAGGCGGGCGGAGTCCACAATGATGTCCGCTCTCTACCTTAACCCTTTATATTCGGGATACACATCCGTGTGTAATTATCCTTTCCATTCGGGATACACATTCATGTGTATTTTGGAGAGGTGACATGTACACAGCTGATTTTTGTCGAATTTGTCGTAAATAATAGCTCTTCCGGTTTCGTTTTCACTGCGCAACGTTTTGCGCAAGACAGGTACTCGCCGCGAATTTTAAAACAGCCAGGAAGTGGGAAAATAGCATTTTTCGAAGCGATATTTTCCGAAATTTCGATCGTAGAATAATAATGGCGGATGGATCTGACTTGATTAGCGATGGGAGCGATGTAGAGGTGGATTTTGATGAGACTATCGACGATTTTGTTGGGAATGGGCATGATAGAGGCCGTTTAGACTTTGACGAGATTGATCGGTACCGTGACTGGTAACAGAGACCAACCGTTATGCCGAACAGGAAAGGACCAGAAACCCGCCTCCACCTTTTGCACTGAAGTGTTGATGTGCCTACCACAGTGGCTGTACCCAGTGCCAGGTACCAGTGTGTACCAAGTGTGTTGCTGAACACATACTTAGTGCAGTCTGACAGTGCTTACGACAAACAGACAACAATCAAACAGATGTAGACATGTATAGTTCAGGAACAAATCAAAAATACCAACAATAAAACAATACAATTTTTTAAAAAATTCAATGATATTTAAGTTTTAAATAAAATAATTTCATTTGGACACTAACCCAGCTATTATATATTATAAAATATGGAATACCAGCAGAATAAACAGAAGAAGACCTGTGTATATAGTGTGAATACCAGTGTAGTGTTTTGTGTTGTTTTTTTTATCTCAGAAGTTCTTTCCAAATTGGAGAGGCAGTGGTTTTATTCAAAAATTCATATCTTTGGAAATATATGGAATAATTTTTAAAAAATTGGGTGCTTTTGTAATGCTTAAAATTGTGCATAATCCATACATTGGATTATATTCTTTATGTTGGATGGTAATACCAGTAATAAAGCCTGAAGATGGGGGTAGCATTTTCGTTGTGGCCCAAATTTAATTTTACCCAATGTTTTTACTAATATTCCTTTTTATTGTAAAATCTTATTATGTTATTTGCATGATATGAAGAATTTTATTACCTTTCCAAAAATATATAGTTATATGGGTGTTTATGAAGCATAATAAACAGCATATGCATTTAAATGTAACTACCATCAAAACAAAAGTGGATTAACAGATTTCTGTTAAAATGTCCAGATATTCAGAGGTCCTTATCTGAAAGGGGTCCAGAATACAAAGGGTTAAACAATTTTTATCCAATCTTCACCAAACTTGCATACAATAATTGTTTGCATGTCTCTGCCAAGTTCGATAACTAACTAGGTTGCCATGGTCACCCCTGAGTTAATGTACGTTGCATCAGTGTCCAAATTTATACTAACCACTCTGTAAACTTCCAATAGTTTTATCCAATCTTCACCAAACTTGCACATAATGTTTGCTAGCCAGCTGGATTGCCATCACTCTGGAGTTATGGCTCTGTGGAGTTATGGCCCTTGAATTATCCAAATTCGTACTGTTCGCTCTAACTGGAATGGTATTTATCCAATCTTCACCAAACTTACACAAACCAGCTGGATTTCCCGTCACTTCGGAGTTATGACCCCTGAAGTGTTCCACATTTTCCAAATTTGCACTGTCCTCTCCAACTCAAACAGCGGCCTTTAGTTTTTGCAATACCTGTTCGTTTCAAAATTTGTTGACCATATAATAACCAGAGTTCTACACAAATGTCAACAATCTGGAATGCGCATGTTTACCACACCAAGTGAAAAAATCGTATTGTTTTTCAAGAAATCCATTGAGTTTATCTCATCCTGGTAATTAAACTGATCACTATGCTAATGCATTATGGTATTGTTGTCCACGCGACCAATGAAGTTATACAACAGATCTAAAACCAACTTTGGTACGCATGTTTAACACTACAATGACTGAGTGGTTTATATTGTGACCTTCAGACCTCTCGTTTATTTTCTCTTATTGTTTTAAGTATTATCTGAACATGTATTTTATCTAGTGTTGTCTAAACTTGTGGCCCAAACCATTTGCAGTTTCATACTATAGAAACTGGGGGGGGGGGGTCAGATCCTTGGATAGAGGTACACTGATTCATTTTTCTGGTAGATCTAGCAAAACTAATTACTAGTAACTCTACTGTACTATTTCTGTTTATTTGTTTGATTATGCCAGCTAATATTGGCGGAGGAAGACAAAATACTATCTTACGATCGCAAATTTGCTGAGCCGGGAATATGTTATCCTCTGTACAATACACATACACTATTCATTCCAAACAGGCTTGTTTCTAAATGACCACAGCCCCGCCCTTAATTATAGGGTATGAACTACATTGGGCGTGGTTAAAATGTGTGGAGGCCAAAGGCATCCATACTAACTTTAAGCACGCCCAATGTAGTTCATACCCCGATGGAAACTATTAACCCGCGATTCATTCCTTATATTTACATTATTTATATTTACATTCCTTATATTTACATTAATTATATTTACATTCCTTATATTTACATTAATTATATTTACATTCTTATATTACATTAATTAATTTACATAATTATATTACATTAATATATTTACATTAATTATATTTACATTACTTATATTTACATTATTTATATTTACATTCCTTATATTTACATTAATTATATTTACATTCCTTATATTTACATTCCTTATATTTACATTAATTATATTTACATTAATTATATTTACATTACTTATATTTACATTAATTATATTTACATTACTTATATTTACATTACTTATATTTACATTACTTATATTTACATTACTTATATTTACATTAATTATTCTTTTCAATGACATAAAGGAAAATATAGCACACTTAAAATGTTTTTAGTCCAACTTTACAATTTACCTTGCGCCGGAACAGGTAAATAGATCATCCTTGAAACGGTGTTAAACTGTAAGACACGCCTCTTCTTACGACAAAAGCATGCCCGTAATTTCGAATACGCATGTAAGATGCATATCATTAGGTGGGAACCCTCGTACGAAAATGTATATAATTAAGAGGGCACATGCGTTTGTCGAGGGAAATGCAATAGCGATGTAAATATATAGTTATAGTGTATAGATATGTAAATATATAGTTGTAGTGTATATATATGTAAATATATAGTTGTAGTGTATAGATATGTAAATATATAGTTGTACTGTATAGATATGTAAATATATAGTTGTAGTGTATAGATATGTAAATATATAGTTGTAGTGTATAGATATGTAAATATATAGTTGTACTGTATAGATATGTAAATATATAGTTGTACTGTATAGATATGTAAATATATAGTTGTACTGTATAGATATGTAAATATATATTTGTAGTGTATAGATATGTAAATATATAGTTGTACTGTATAGATATGTAAATATATAATTGTAGTGTATAGATATGTATAGATATGTAAATATATAGTTGTAGTGTATAGATATGTAAATATATAGTTGTAGTGTATAGATATGTAAATATATAGTTGTAGTGTATAGATATGTAAATATATAGTTGTAGTGTATAGATATGTAAATATATAGTTGTAGTGTATAGATATGTAAATATATAGTTGTAGTGTATAGATATGTAAATATATAGTTGTAGTGTATAGATATGTAAATATATAGTTGTAGTGTATAGATATGTAAATATATAGTTGTACTGTATAAATATGTATAGATATGTAAATATATAGTTGTACTGTATAGATATGTATAGATATGTAAATATATAGTTGTAGTGTATAGATATGTATAGATATGTAAATATATAGTTGTACTGTATAGATATGTATAGATATGTAAATATATAGTTGTACTGTATATATATGTAAATATATAGTTGTAGTGTATAGATATGTAAATATATAGTTGTACTGTATAGATATGTAAATATATAGTTGTACTGTATAGATATGTATAGATATGTAAATATATAGTTGTAGTGTATAGATATGTATAGATATGTAAATATATAGTTTTACTGTATAGATATGTAAATATATAGTTGTAGTGTATAGATATGTAAATATATAGTTGTAGTGTATAGATATGTAAATATATAGTTGTACTGTATAGATATGTAAATATATAGTTGTACTGTATAGATATGTAAATATATATTTGTACTGTATAGATATGTAAATATATAGTGGTAGTGTATAGATATGTATAGATATGTAAATATATAGTTGTAGTGTATAGATATGTAAATATATAGTTGTACTGTATAGATATGTATAGATATGTAAATATATAGTTGTAGTGTATAGATATGTAAATATATAGTTGTACTGTATAGATATGTATAGATATGTAAATATATAGTTGTAGTGTATAGATATGTAAATATATAGTTGTAGTGTATAGATATGTAAATATATAGTTGTACTGTATAGATATGTAAATATATAGTTGTACTGTATAGATATGTAAATATATAGTTGTACTGTATAGATATGTATAGATATGTAAATATATAGTTGTAGTGTATAGATATGTAAATATATAGTTGTGGTATAGATATGTATAGATATGTAAATATATAGTTGTACTGTATAGATATGTATAGATATGTAAATATATAGTTGTAGTGTATAGATATGTAAATATATAGTTGTACTGTATAGATATGTATAGATATGTAAATATATAGTTGTAGTGTATATATATGTAAATATATAGTTGTACTGTATAGATATGTATATATATGTAAATATATAGTTGTAGTGTATAGATATGTAAATATATAGTTGTAGTGTATAGATATGTAAATATATAGTTGTACTGTATAGATATGTATAGATATGTAAATATATAGTTGTAGTGTATAGATATGTAAAAAATATATAGTTGTACATAGAATGTATAGATATGTAAATATATAGTTGTAGTGTATAGATATGTAAATATATAGTTGTACTGTATAGATATGTATAGATATGAAAATATATAGTTGTAGTGTATAGATATGTAAATATATAGTTATAGTGTATAGATATGTAAATATATAGTTGTAGTGTATAGATATGTAAATATATAGTTGTACTGTATAGATATGTAAATATATAGTTGTACTGTATAGATATGTATAGATATGTAAATATATAGTTGTAGTGTATAGATATGTAAATATATAGTTGTACTGTATAGATATGTATAGATATGTAAATATATAGTTGTAGTGTATAGATATGTAAATATATAGTTGTACTGTATAGATATGTATAGATATGTAAATATATAGTTGTAGTGTATAGATATGTAAATATATAGTTATAGTGTATAGATATGTAAATATATAGTTGTAGTGTATAGATATGTAAATATATAGTAGTAGTGTATAGATATGTAAATATATAGTTGTAGTGTATAGATATGTAAATATATAGTTGTACTGTATAGATATGTAAATATATACTTGTACTGTATAGATATGTAAATATATAGTTGTAGTGTATAGATATGTATAGATATGTAAATATATAGTTATAGTGTATAGATATGTAAATATATAGTTGTAGTGTATAGATATGTAAATATATAGTTATAGTGTATAGATATGTAAATATATAGTTGTACTGTATAGATATGTAAATATATAGTTGTAGTATATAGATATGTAAATATATAGTTGTAGTGTATAGATATGTAAATATATAGTTGTAGTGTATAGATATGTAAATATATAGTTGTACTGTA
>JABXNX010001278.1:0-13172 GCA_014843695.1 Archivesica marissinica | reverse complement strand
CTTTGCTAGGAGCGAGGGAAGCTTTGCTAAGAGCGAATGGAACTTTGCTAGGAGCGAGTGGAGCTTTGCTAGGAGCGAGTGGAGCTTTGCTAGGAGCGAGTGGAGCTTTGCTAGGAGCGAGTAGAGCTTTGCTAGGAGCGAGTAGTACTTTGCTAGGAGCGAGTAGTGCTTTGCTAGGAGCGAGTGGAGCTTTGCTAGGAGCGAGTAGAGCTTTGCTAGGAGCGAGTGGAGCTTTGCTAGGAGCGAGTAGTACATTGCTAGGAGCGAGTGGAGCCTTGCTAGGAGCGAGTGGAGCTTTGCTAGGAGCGAGTGGAGCTTTGCTAGGAGCGAGTGGAGGTTTGCTAGAAGCGAGTAGTACTTTGCTAGGAGCGAGTGGAGCTTTGCTAGGAGCGAGTAGTACTTTGCTAGGAGCGAGTAGTGCTTTGCTAGGAGCGAGTGGAGCTTTGCTAGGAGCGAGTAGAGCTTTGCTAGGAGCGAGTGGAGCTTTGCTAGGAGCGAGTAGTACATTGCTAGGAGCGAGTGGAGCCTTGCTAGGAGCGAGTGGAGCTTTGCTAGGAGCGAGTGGAGCTTTGCTAGGAGCGAGTGGAGGTTTGCTAGAAGCGAGTAGTACTTTGCTAGGAGCGAGTGGAGCTTTGCTAGGAGCGAGTAGTACTTTGCTAGGAGCGAGTAGTGCTTTGCTAGGAGCGAGTGGAGCTTTGCTAGGAGCGAGTAGAGCTTTGCTAGGAGCGAGTGGAGCTTTGCTAGGAGCGAGTAGTACATTGCTAGGAGCGAGTGGAGCCTTGCTAGGAGCGAGTGGAGCTTTGCTAGGAGCGAGTGGAGCTTTGCTAGGAGCGAGTGGAGCTTTGCTAGGAGCGAGTGGAGGTTTGCTAGAAGCGAGTAGTACTTTGCTAGGAGCGAGTGGAGCTTTGCTAGGAGCGAGGGAAGGTTTGCTAAGAGCGAGTGGAGCTTTGCTAGGAGCGAGTGGAGCTTTGCTAGGAGTGAGTGGAGCTTTGCTAGGAGCGAGTGGAGCTTTGCTAGGAGCGAGTAGTACTTTGCTAGGAACGAGTAGTGCTTTGCTAGGAGCGAGTAGAGCTTTGCTAGGAGCGAGTAGAGCTTTGCTAGGAGCGAGTGGAGCTTTGCTAGGAGCGAGTAGAGCTTTGCTAGGAGCGAGTAGTACTTTGCTAGGAGCGAGTAGTACTTTGCTAGGAGCGAGTAGAGCTTTGCTAGGAGCGAGTAGTACTTTGCTAGGAGCGAGTGGAGCTTTGCTAGGAGCGAGTAGTACTTTGCTAGGAGCGAGTAGTGCTTTGCTAGGAGCGAGTGGAGCTTTGCTAGGAGCGAGTGGAGCTTTGCTAGGAGCGAGTGGAGCTTTGCTAGGAGCGAGTGGAGCTTTGCCATGAGCGAGTAGTACTTTGCTAGGAGCGAGTAGTACTTTGCTAGGAGCGAGTGGAGCTTTGCTAGGAGCGAGTGGAGCTTTGCCAGGAGCGAGTAGTACTTTGCTAGGAGCGAGTGGAGCTTTGCTAGGAGCGAGTGGAGAATTGCTAGGAGCGAGTGGTGCTTTGCTAGGAGCGAGTGGAGCTTTGCTAGGAGCGAGTGGAGCTTTGCTAGGAGCGAGTGGAGCTTTGCTAGGAGCGAGTGGAGCTTTGCTAGGAGCGAGTGGAGCTTTGCCAGGAGCGAGTAGTACTTTGCTAGGAGCGAGTAGTACTTTGCTAGGAGCGAGTGGAGCTTTGCCAGGAGCGAGTAGTACTTTGCTAGGAGCGAGTAGTGCTTTGCTAGGAGCGCGAGTGGAGCTTTGCTAGGAGCGAGTGGAGCTTTGCTAGGAGCGAGTGGTGCTTTGCTAGGAGCGAGTGGAGGTTTGCTAGAAGCGAGTAGTACTTTGCTAGGAGCGAGTGGAGCTTTGCTAGGAGCGAGTAGTGCTTTGCTAGGAGCGAGTAGTGCTTTGCTAGGAGTGAGCGGAGCTTTGCTAGGAGCGAGTGGAGCTTTGCTAGGAGCGAGTAGAGCTTTGCTAGGAGCGAGTAGTACTTTGCTAGGAACGAGTAGTGCTTTGCTAGGAGCGAGTAGAGCTTTGCTAGGAGCGAGTAGAGCTTTGCTAGGAGCGAGTGGAGCTTTGCTAGGAGCGAGTAGAGCTTTGCTAGGAGCGAGTAGTACTTTGCTAGGAGCGAGTAGTACTTTGCTAGGAGCGAGTAGAGCTTTGCTAGGAGCGAGTAGTACTTTGCTAGGAGCGAGTGGAGCTTTGCTAGGAGCGAGTAGTGCTTTGCTAGGAGCGAGTAGTGCTTTGCTAGGAGCGAGTGGAGCTTTGCTAGGAGCGAGTAGAGCTTTGCTAGGAGCGAGTGGAGCTTTTCTAGGATCGAGTAGTACTTTGCTAGGAGCGAGTGGAGCTTTGCTAGGAGCGAGTGGAGCTTTGCTAGGAGCGAGTAGAGCTTTGCCAGGAACGAGTAGTACTTTGCTAGGAACGAGTAGTACTTTGCTAGGAGCGAGTGGAGCTTTGCCAGGAGCGAGTGGAGCTTTGCTAGGAGCGAGTAGAGCTTTGCTAGGAGCGAGTAGAGCTTTGCTAGGAGCGAGTAGTACTTTGCTAGGAGCGAGTAGTACTTTGCTAGGAGCGAGTGGAGCTTTGCCAGGAGCGAGTAGTACTTTGCTAGGAGCGAGTAGTGCTTTGCTAGGAGCAAGTGGTGCTTTGCTAGGAGCGAGTGGAGCTTTGCTAGGAGCGAGTGGAGGTTTGCTAGGAGCGAGTGGAGCTTTGCTAGGAGCGAGTGGAGCTTTGCTAAGAGCGAGTAGAGGTTTGCTAGGAGCGAGTAGTGCTTTGCCATGAGCGAGTAGTACTTTGCTAGGAGCGAGTAGAGCTTTGCTAGGAGCGAGTGGAGCTTTGCCAGGAGCGAGTAGTACTTTGCTAGGAGCGAGTAGAGCTTTGCTAGGAGCGAGTGGAGCTTTGCTAGGAGCGAGTAGTACTTTGCTAGGAGCGAGTGGAGCTTTGCTAGGAGCGAGTGGTGCTTTGCTAGGAGCGAGTAGTACTTTGCTAGGAGCGAGAGGAGCTTTGCCAGGAGCGAGTAGTACTTTGCTAGGAGCGAGTGGAGCTTTGCTAGGAGCGAGTGGAGCTTTGCTAGGAGCGAGTGGAGCTTTGCTAGGAGCGAGTGGAGGTTTGCTAGAAGCGAGTAGTACTTTGCTAGGAGCGAGTGGAGCTTTGCTAGGAGCGAGTAGTACTTTGCTAGGAGCGAGTAGTGCTTTGCTAGGAGCGAGTGGAGCTTTGCTAGGAGCGAGTAGAGCTTTGCTAGGAGCGAGTGGAGCTTTGCTAGGAGCGAGTAGTACATTGCTAGGAGCGAGTGGAGCCTTGCTAGGAGCGAGTGGAGATTTGCTAGGAGCGAGTGGAGCTTTGCTAGGAGCGAGTGGAGCTTTGCTAGGAGCGAGTGGAGGTTTGCTAGAAGCGAGTAGTACTTTGCTAGGAGCGAGTGGAGCTTTGCTAGGAGCGAGGGAAGGTTTGCTAAGAGCGAGTGGAGCTTTGCTAGGAGCGAGTGGAGCTTTGCTAGGAGTGAGTGGAGCTTTGCTAGGAGCGAGTGGAGCTTTGCTAGGAGCGAGTAGAGCTTTGCTAGGAGCGAGTAGTACTTTGCTAGGAACGAGTAGTGCTTTGCTAGGAGCGAGTAGAGCTTTGCTAGGAGCGAGTGGAGCTTTGCTAGGAGCGAGTAGAGCTTTGCTAGGAGCGAGTAGTACTTTGCTAGGAGCGAGTAGTACTTTGCTAGGAGCGAGTAGAGCTTTGCTAGGAGCGAGTAGTACTTTGCTAGGAGCGAGTGGAGCTTTGCTAGGAGCGATTAGTACTTTGCTAGGAGCGAGTAGTGCTTTGCTAGGAGCGAGTGGAGCTTTGCTAGGAGCGAGTGGAGCTTTGCTAGGAGCGAGTGGAGCTTTGCTAGGAGCGAGTGGAGCTTTGCTAGGAGCGAGTGGAGCTTTGCTAGGAGCGAGTGGAGCTTTGCCAGGAGCGAGTAGTACTTTGCTAGGAGCGAGTAGTACTTTGCTAGGAGCGAGTGGAGCTTTGCTAGGAGCGAGTGGAGCTTTGCCAGGAGCGAGTAGTACTTTGCTAGGAGCGAGTGGAGCTTTGCTAGGAGCGAGTGGAGATTTGCTAGGAGCGAGTGGTGCTTTGCTAGGAGCGAGTGGAGCTTTGCTAGGAGCGAGTGGAGCTTTGCTAGGAGCGAGTGGAGCTTTGCTAGGAGCGAGTGGAGCTTTGCTAGGAGCGAGTGGAGCTTTGCCAGGAGCGAGTAGTACTTTGCTAGGAGCGAGTAGTACTTTGCTAGGAGCGAGTGGAGCTTTGCCAGGAGCGAGTAGTACTTTGCTAGGAGCGAGTAGTGCTTTGCTAGGAGCGCGAGTGGAGCTTTGCTAGGAGCGAGTGGAGCTTTGCTAGGAGCGAGTGGTGCTTTGCTAGGAGCGAGTGGAGCTTTGCTAGGAGCGAGTAGTACTTTGCTAGGAGCGAGTAGAGCTTTGCTAGGAGCGAGTAGTACTTTGCTAGGAGCGAGTAGAGCTTTGCTAGGAGCGAGTAGAGCTTTGCTAGGAGCGAGTAGTACTTTGCTAGGAGCGAGTAGAGCTTTGCTAGGAGCGAGTAGTACTTTGCTAGGAGCGAGTGGAGCTTTGCTAGGAGCGAGTGGAGCTTTGCTAGGAGCGAGTGGAGCTTTGCTAGGAGCGAGTGGAGCTTTGCTAGGAGCGAGTAGTACTTTGCTAGGAGCGAGTGGAGCTTTGCTAGGAGCGAGTAGTACTTTGCTAGGAGCGAGTAGAGCTTTGCTAGGAGCGAGTAGTACTTTGCTAGGAGCGAGTGGAGCTTTGCTAGGAGCGAGTAGTACTTTGCTAGGAGCGAGTGGAGCTTTGCTAGGAGCGAGTAGTACTTTGCTAGGAGCGAGTGGAGGTTTGCTAGAAGCGAGTAGTGCTTTGCTAGGAGCAAGTGGAGCTTTGCTAGGAGCGAGTGGAGCTTTGCCAGGAGCGAGTAGTACTTTGCTAGGAGCGAGTAGTGCTTTGCTAGGAGCGAGTGGAGCTTTGCTAGGAGCGAGTGGAGGTTTGCTAGAAGCGAGTAGTACTTTGCTAGGAGCGAGTGGAGCTTTGCTAGGAGCGAGGGAAGGTTTGCTAAGAGCGAGTGGAGCTTTGCTAGGAGCGAGTGGAGCTTTGCTAGGAGTGAGTGGAGCTTTGCTAGGAGCGAGTGGAGCTTTGCTAGGAGCGAGTAGAGCTTTGCTAGGAGCGAGTAGTACTTTGCTAGGAATGAGTAGTGCTTTGCTAGGAGCGAGTAGAGCTTTGCTAGGAGCGAGTAGAGCTTTGCTAGGAGCGAGTGGAGCTTTGCTAGGAGCGAGTAGAGCTTTGCTAGGAGCGAGTAGTACTTTGCGAGGAGCGAGTAGTACTTTGCTAGGAGCGAGTAGAGCTTTGCTAGGAGCGAGTAGTACTTTGCTAGGAGCGAGTGGAGCTTTGCTAGGAGCGAGTAGTGCTTTGCTAGGAGCGAGTAGTGCTTTGCTAGGAGCGAGTGGAGCTTTGCTAGGAGCGAGTAGAGCTTTGCTAGGAGCGAGTGGAGCTTTGCTAGGAGCGAGTAGTACATTGCTAGGAGCGAGTGGAGCCTTGCTAGGAGCGAGTGGAGCTTTGCTAGGAGCGAGTGGAGCT
This sequence comes from Archivesica marissinica, assembly GCA_014843695.1. Taxonomy (NCBI): domain Eukaryota; kingdom Metazoa; phylum Mollusca; class Bivalvia; order Venerida; family Vesicomyidae; genus Archivesica; species Archivesica marissinica. Next base: position 7,580 of record JABXNX010001278.1, on the reverse strand, counting down.
TTGCTAGGAGCGAGTGGAGGTTTGCTAGAAGCGAGTAGTACTTTGCTAGGAGCGAGTGGAGCTTTGCTAGGAGCGAGTAGTACTTTGCTAGGAGCGAGTAGTGCTTTGCTAGGAGCGAGTGGAGCTTTGCTAGGAGCGAGTAGAGCTTTGCTAGGAGCGAGTGGAGCTTTGCTAGGAGCGAGTAGTACATTGCTAGGAGCGAGTGGAGCCTTGCTAGGAGCGAGTGGAGCTTTGCTAGGAGCGAGTGGAGCTTTGCTAGGAGCGAGTGGAGGTTTGCTAGAAGCGAGTAGTACTTTGCTAGGAGCGAGTGGAGCTTTGCTAGGAGCGAGTAGTACTTTGCTAGGAGCGAGTAGTGCTTTGCTAGGAGCGAGTGGAGCTTTGCTAGGAGCGAGTAGAGCTTTGCTAGGAGCGAGTGGAGCTTTGCTAGGAGCGAGTAGTACATTGCTAGGAGCGAGTGGAGCCTTGCTAGGAGCGAGTGGAGCTTTGCTAGGAGCGAGTGGAGCTTTGCTAGGAGCGAGTGGAGCTTTGCTAGGAGCGAGTGGAGCTTTGCTAGAAGCGAGTAGTACTTTGCTAGGAGCGAGTGGAGCTTTGCTAGGAGCGAGGGAAGGTTTGCTAAGAGCGAGTGGAGCTTTGCTAGGAGCGAGTAGTACTTTGCTAGGAGCGAGTAGTGCTTTGCTAGGAGCGAGTAGAGCTTTGCTAGGAGCGAGTAGAGCTTTGCTAGGAGCGAGTAGTACTTTGCTAGGAGCGAGTAGTACTTTGCTAGGAGCGAGTAGAGCTTTGCTAGGAGCGAGTAGTACTTTGCTAGGAGCGAGTGGAGCTTTGCTAGGAGCGAGTAGTGCTTTGCTAGGAGCGAGTAGTGCTTTGCTAGGAGCGAGTGGAGCTTTGCTAGGAGCGAGTAGAGCTTTGCTAGGAGCGAGTGGAGCTTTGCTAGGAGCGAGTAGTACTTTGCTAGGAGCGAGTGGAGCCTTGCTAGGAGCGAGTGGAGCTTTGCTAGGAGCGAGTGGAGCTTTGCTAGGAGCGAGTGGAGTTTGCTAGAAGCGAGTAGTACTTTGCTAGGAGCGAGTGGAGCTTTGCTAGGAGCGAGTAGTACTTTGCTAGGAGCGAGTAGTGCTTTGCTAGGAGCGAGTGGAGCTTTGCTAGGAGCGAGTAGAGCTTTGCTAGGAGCGAGTGGAGCTTTGCTAGGAGCGAGTAGTACATTGCTAGGAGCGAGTGGAGCCTTGCTAGGAGCGAGTGGAGCTTTGCTAGGAGCGAGTGGAGCTTTGCTAGGAGCGAGTGGAGCTTTGCTAGGAGCGAGTGGAGGTTTGCTAGAAGCGAATAGTACTTTGCTAGGAGCGAGTGGAGCTTTGCTAGGAGCGAGGGAAGGTTTGCTAAGAGCGAATGGAGCTTTGCTAGGAGCGAGTGGAGCTTTGCTAGGAGTGAGTGGAGCTTTGCTAGGAGCGAGTGGAGCTTTGCTAGGAGCGAGTAGTACTTTGCTAGGAACGAGTAGTGCTTTGCTAGGAGCGAGTAGAGCTTTGCTAGGAGCGAGTAGAGCTTTGCTAGGAGCGAGTGGAGCTTTGCTAGGAGCGAGTAGAGCTTTGCTAGGAGCGAGTAGTACTTTGCTAGGAGCGAGTAGTACTTTGCTAGGAGCGAGTAGAGCTTTGCTAGGAGCGAGTAGTACTTTGCTAGGAGCGAGTGGAGCTTTGCTAGGAGCGAGTAGTACTTTGCTAGGAGCGAGTAGTGCTTTGCTAGGAGCGAGTGGAGCTTTGCTAGGAGCGAGTGGAGCTTTGCTAGGAGCGAGTGGAGCTTTGCTAGGAGCGAGTGGAGCTTTGCCATGAGCGAGTAGTACTTTGCTAGGAGCGAGTAGTACTTTGCTAGGAGCGAGTGGAGCTTTGCTAGGAGCGAGTGGAGCTTTGCCAGGAGCGAGTAGTACTTTGCTAGGAGCGAGTGGAGCTTTGCTAGGAGCGAGTGGAGAATTGCTAGGAGCGAGTGGTGCTTTGCTAGGAGCGAGTGGAGCTTTGCTAGGAGCGAGTGGAGCTTTGCTAGGAGCGAGTGGAGCTTTGCTAGGAGCGAGTGGAGCTTTGCTAGGAGCGAGTGGAGCTTTGCCAGGAGCGAGTAGTACTTTGCTAGGAGCGAGTAGTACTTTGCTAGGAGCGAGTGGAGCTTTGCCAGGAGCGAGTAGTACTTTGCTAGGAGCGAGTAGTGCTTTGCTAGGAGCGCGAGTGGAGCTTTGCTAGGAGCGAGTGGAGCTTTGCTAGGAGCGAGTGGTGCTTTGCTAGGAGCGAGTGGAGGTTTGCTAGAAGCGAGTAGTACTTTGCTAGGAGCGAGTGGAGCTTTGCTAGGAGCGAGTAGTGCTTTGCTAGGAGCGAGTAGTGCTTTGCTAGGAGTGAGCGGAGCTTTGCTAGGAGCGAGTGGAGCTTTGCTAGGAGCGAGTAGAGCTTTGCTAGGAGCGAGTAGTACTTTGCTAGGAACGAGTAGTGCTTTGCTAGGAGCGAGTAGAGCTTTGCTAGGAGCGAGTAGAGCTTTGCTAGGAGCGAGTGGAGCTTTGCTAGGAGCGAGTAGAGCTTTGCTAGGAGCGAGTAGTACTTTGCTAGGAGCGAGTAGTACTTTGCTAGGAGCGAGTAGAGCTTTGCTAGGAGCGAGTAGTACTTTGCTAGGAGCGAGTGGAGCTTTGCTAGGAGCGAGTAGTGCTTTGCTAGGAGCGAGTAGTGCTTTGCTAGGAGCGAGTGGAGCTTTGCTAGGAGCGAGTAGAGCTTTGCTAGGAGCGAGTGGAGCTTTTCTAGGATCGAGTAGTACTTTGCTAGGAGCGAGTGGAGCTTTGCTAGGAGCGAGTGGAGCTTTGCTAGGAGCGAGTAGAGCTTTGCCAGGAACGAGTAGTACTTTGCTAGGAACGAGTAGTACTTTGCTAGGAGCGAGTGGAGCTTTGCCAGGAGCGAGTGGAGCTTTGCTAGGAGCGAGTAGAGCTTTGCTAGGAGCGAGTAGAGCTTTGCTAGGAGCGAGTAGTACTTTGCTAGGAGCGAGTAGTACTTTGCTAGGAGCGAGTGGAGCTTTGCCAGGAGCGAGTAGTACTTTGCTAGGAGCGAGTAGTGCTTTGCTAGGAGCAAGTGGTGCTTTGCTAGGAGCGAGTGGAGCTTTGCTAGGAGCGAGTGGAGGTTTGCTAGGAGCGAGTGGAGCTTTGCTAGGAGCGAGTGGAGCTTTGCTAAGAGCGAGTAGAGGTTTGCTAGGAGCGAGTAGTGCTTTGCCATGAGCGAGTAGTACTTTGCTAGGAGCGAGTAGAGCTTTGCTAGGAGCGAGTGGAGCTTTGCCAGGAGCGAGTAGTACTTTGCTAGGAGCGAGTAGAGCTTTGCTAGGAGCGAGTGGAGCTTTGCTAGGAGCGAGTAGTACTTTGCTAGGAGCGAGTGGAGCTTTGCTAGGAGCGAGTGGTGCTTTGCTAGGAGCGAGTAGTACTTTGCTAGGAGCGAGAGGAGCTTTGCCAGGAGCGAGTAGTACTTTGCTAGGAGCGAGTGGAGCTTTGCTAGGAGCGAGTGGAGCTTTGCTAGGAGCGAGTGGAGCTTTGCTAGGAGCGAGTGGAGCTTTGCTAGGAGCGAGTAGTACTTTGCTAGGAGCGAGTGGGCTTTGCTAGGAGCGAGTAGTACTTTGCTAGGAGCGAGTAGAGCTTTGCTAGGAGCGAGTGGAGCTTTGCTAGGAGCGAGTAGAGCTTTGCTAGGAGCGAGTGGAGCTTTGCTAGGAGCGAGTAGTACTTTGCTAGGAGCGAGTGGAGCTTTGCTAGGAGCGAGTGGAGCTTTGCTAGGAGCGAGTGGAGCTTTGCTAGGAGCGAGTGGAGCTTTGCTAGGAGCGAGTGGAGGTTTGCTAGAAGCGAGTAGTACTTTGCTAGGAGCGAGTGGAGCTTTGCTAGGAGCGAGGGAAGGTTTGCTAAGAGCGAGTGGAGCTTTGCTAGGAGCGAGTGGAGCTTTGCTAGGAGTGAGTGGAGCTTTGCTAGGAGCGAGTGGAGCTTTGCTAGGAGCGAGTAGAGCTTTGCTAGGAGCGAGTAGTACTTTGCTAGGAACGAGTAGTGCTTTGCTAGGAGCGAGTAGAGCTTTGCTAGGAGCGAGTGGAGCTTTGCTAGGAGCGAGTAGAGCTTTGCTAGGAGCGAGTAGTACTTTGCTAGGAGCGAGTAGTACTTTGCTAGGAGCGAGTAGAGCTTTGCTAGGAGCGAGTAGTACTTTGCTAGGAGCGAGTGGAGCTTTGCTAGGAGCGATAGTACTTTGCTAGGAGCGAGTAGTGCTTTGCTAGGAGCGAGTGGAGCTTTGCTAGGAGCGAGTGGAGCTTTGCTAGGAGCGAGTGGAGCTTTGCTAGGAGCGAGTGGAGCTTTGCTAGGAGCGAGTGGAGCTTTGCTAGGAGCGAGTGGAGCTTTGCCAGGAGCGAGTAGTACTTTGCTAGGAGCGAGTAGTACTTTGCTAGGAGCGAGTGGAGCTTTGCTAGGAGCGAGTGGAGCTTTGCTAGGAGCGAGTAGTACTTTGCTAGGAGCGAGTGGAGCTTTGCTAGGAGCGAGTGGAGCTTTGCTAGGAGCGAGTGGAGCTTTGCTAGGAGCGAGTGGAGCTTTGCTAGGAGCGAGTGGAGCTTTGCTAGGAGCGAGTGGAGCTTTGCTAGGAGCGAGTGGAGCTTTGCTAGGAGCGAGTAGAGCTTTGCTAGGAGCGAGTAGTACTTTGCTAGGAGCGAGTAGTACTTTGCTAGGAGCGAGTAGAGCTTTGCTAGGAGCGAGTAGTACTTTGCTAGGAGCGAGTGGAGCTTTGCTAGGAGCGAGTAGTGCTTTGCTAGGAGCGAGTAGTGCTTTGCTAGGAGCGAGTGGAGCTTTGCTAGGAGCGAGTAGAGCTTTGCTAGGAGCGAGTGGAGCTTTTCTAGGATCGAGTAGTACTTTGCTAGGAGCGAGTGGAGCTTTGCTAGGAGCGAGTGTAGCTTTGCTAGGAGCGAGTAGAGCTTTGCCAGGAACGAGTAGTACTTTGCTAGGAACGAGTAGTACTTTGCTAGGAGCGAGTGGAGCTTTGCCAGGAGCGAGTGGAGCTTTGCTAGGAGCGAGTAGAGCTTTGCTAGGAGCGAGTAGAGCTTTGCTAGGAGCGAGTAGTACTTTGCTAGGAGCGAGTAGTACTTTGCTAGGAGCGAGTGGAGCTTTGCCAGGAGCGAGTAGTACTTTGCTAGGAGCGAGTAGTGCTTTGCTAGGAGCAAGTGGTGCTTTGCTAGGAGCGAGTGGAGCTTTGCTAGGAGCGAGTGGAGGTTTGCTAGGAGCGAGTGGAGCTTTGCTAGGAGCGAGTGGAGCTTTGCTAAGAGCGAGTAGAGGTTTGCTAGGAGCGAGTAGTGCTTTGCCATGAGCGAGTAGTACTTTGCTAGGAGCGAGTAGAGCTTTGCTAGGAGCGAGTGGAGCTTTGCCAGGAGCGAGTAGTACTTTGCTAGGAGCGAGTAGAGCTTTGCTAGGAGCGAGTGGAGCTTTGCTAGGAGCGAGTAGTACTTTGCTAGGAGCGAGTGGAGCTTTGCTAGGAGCGAGTGGAGCTTTGCTAGGAGCGAGTAGAACTTTGCTAGGAGCGAGTGGAGCTTTGCTAGGAGCGAGTAGTACTTTGCTAGGAGCGAGTGGAGCTTTGCTAGGAGCGAGTGGAGCTTTGCTAGGAGCGAGTGGAGCTTTGCTAGGAGCGAGTGGAGGTTTGCTAGAAGCGAGTAGTACTTTGCTAGGAGCGAGTGGAGCTTTGCTAGGAGCGAGTAGTACTTTGCTAGGAGCGAGTAGTGCTTTGCTAGGAGCGAGTGGAGCTTTGCTAGGAGCGAGTAGAGCTTTGCTAGGAGCGAGTGGAGCTTTGCTAGGAGCGAGTAGTACATTGCTAGGAGCGAGTGGAGCCTTGCTAGGAGCGAGTGGAGCTTTGCTAGGAGCGAGTGGAGCTTTGCTAGGAGCGAGTGGAGCTTTGCTAGGAGCGAGTGGAGGTTTGCTAGAAGCGAGTAGTACTTTGCTAGGAGCGAGTGGAGCTTTGCTAGGAGCGAGGGAAGGTTTGCTAAGAGCGAGTGGAGCTTTGCTAGGAGCGAGTGGAGCTTTGCTAGGAGTGAGTGGAGCTTTGCTAGGAGCGAGTGGAGCTTTGCTAGGAGCGAGTAGAGCTTTGCTAGGAGCGAGTAGTACTTTGCTAGGAACGAGTAGTGCTTTGCTAGGAGCGAGTAGAGCTTTGCTAGGAGCGAGTGGAGCTTTGCTAGGAGCGAGTAGAGCTTTGCTAGGAGCGAGTAGTACTTTGCTAGGAGCGAGTAGTACTTTGCTAGGAGCGAGTAGAGCTTTGCTAGGAGCGAGTAGTACTTTGCTAGGAGCGAGTGGAGCTTTGCTAGGAGCGATTAGTACTTTGCTAGGAGCGAGTAGTGCTTTGCTAGGAGCGAGTGGAGCTTTGCTAGGAGCGAGTGGAGCTTTGCTAGGAGCGAGTGGAGCTTTGCTAGGAGCGAGTGGAGCTTTGCTAGGAGCGAGTGGAGCTTTGCTAGGAGCGAGTGGAGCTTTGCCAGGAGCGAGTAGTACTTTGCTAGGAGCGAGTAGTACTTTGCTAGGAGCGAGTGGAGCTTTGCTAGGAGCGAGTGGAGCTTTGCCAGGAGCGAGTAGTACTTTGCTAGGAGCGAGTGGAGCTTTGCTAGGAGCGAGTGGAGATTTGCTAGGAGCGAGTGGTGCTTTGCTAGGAGCGAGTGGAGCTTTGCTAGGAGCGAGTGGAGCTTTGCTAGGAGCGAGTGGAGCTTTGCTAGGAGCGAGTGGAGCTTTGCTAGGAGCGAGTGGAGCTTTGCCAGGAGCGAGTAGTACTTTGCTAGGAGCGAGTAGTACTTTGCTAGGAGCGAGTGGAGCTTTGCCAGGAGCGAGTAGTACTTTGCTAGGAGCGAGTAGTGCTTTGCTAGGAGCGCGAGTGGAGCTTTGCTAGGAGCGAGTGGAGCTTTGCTAGGAGCGAGTGGTGCTTTGCTAGGAGCGAGTGGAGCTTTGCTAGGAGCGAGTAGTACTTTGCTAGGAGCGAGTAGAGCTTTGCTAGGAGCGAGTAGTACTTTGCTAGGAGCGAGTAGAGCTTTGCTAGGAGCAAGTAGAGCTTTGCTAGGAGCGAGTAGTTCTTTGCTAGGAGCGAGTAGAGCTTTGCTAGGAGCGAGTAGTACTTTGCTAGGAGCGAGTGGAGCTTTGCTAGGAGCGAGTGGAGCTTTGCTAGGAGCGAGTGGAGCTTTGCTAGGAGCGAGTGGAGCTTTGCTAGGAGCGAGTAGTACTTTGCTAGGAGCGAGTGGAGCTTTGCTAGGAGCGAGTAGTACTTTGCTAGGAGCGAGTAGAGCTTTGCTAGGAGCGAGTAGTACTTTGCTAGGAGCGAGTGGAGCTTTGCTAGGAGCGAGTAGTACTTTGCTAGGAGCGAGTGGAGCTTTGCTAGGAGCGAGTAGTACTTTGCTAGGAGCGAGTGGAGGTTTGCTAGAAGCGAGTAGTGCTTTGCTAGGAGCAAGTGGAGCTTTGCTAGGAGCGAGTGGAGCTTTGCCAGGAGCGAGTAGTACTTTGCTAGGAGCGAGTAGTGCTTTGCTAGGAGCGAGTGGAGCTTTGCTAGGAGCGAGTGGAGGTTTGCTAGAAGCGAGTAGTACTTTGCTAGGAGCGAGTGGAG
>JABXNX010001277.1:0-13174 GCA_014843695.1 Archivesica marissinica | reverse complement strand
AGTCAATGCTAGATTGGTATAAGGACAAATTTCCAAGGCCCCGACTAACATTTAAGTCGATGCTAAATTGGTATAAGGACAAATTTCCAAGGCCCCGACTAACATTAACTCTAGTCAATGCTAGATTGGTATAAGGACAAATTTCCAAGGCCCCGACTAACATTTAAGTCGATGCTAAATTGGTATAAGGACAAATTTCCAAGGCCCCGACTAACATTAACTCTAGTCAATGCTAGATTGGTATAAGGACAAATTTCCAAGGCCCCGACTAACATTTAAGTCGATGCTAAATTGGTATAAGGACAAATTTCCAAGGCCCCGACTAACATTAACTCTAGTCAATGCTAGATTGGTATAAGGACAGATTTCCAAGGTCCGACTAACATTTCCCTCAAGTCAATGCTAAATTGGTATAAGGACAAATTTCCAAGGCCCCGACTAACATTTAACTCTAGTCAATGCTAAATTGGTATAAGGACACATTTCCAAGGCCCCGACTAACATTTAAGTCGATGCTAAATTGGTATAAGGACACATTTCCAAGGCCCCGACTAACATTTACTCTAGTCAATGCTAGATTGGTATAAGGACAGATTTCCAAGGTCCGACTAACATTTCCCTCAAGTCAATGCTAAATTGGTATAAGGACAAATTTCCAAGGCCCCGACTAACATTTAACTCTAGTCAATGCTAAATTGGTATACCGTATTTAGCTGTGTATAGTGCGCACATTTCTTACTGAAATCCTCATCCATTTTATCTACTACGCATTATAGTACAGACATCAGGACATTTTTTTCCGGACCAAACTTTCGTGAAAAAACTGAAATTCGACCCGAACGGCCCACAGTCATTCTATAAGTTGTTACATTCGACAATCGTTATAAACTAGCTATTAAAACCAGTTGCCGATAGTCTATATAAATAAATCAAATGAATAAGACCACAAAATTAGCATATATTTCGTTTATTTTGGCAAACTTTGATGAATTTAATTGAAAAGGTAAATGCATAAAAAATGGCGATTTGATAACATCACGTGGTTTTATCGTATGTAATATTTCCCGTACTTTTCGCGTACTTCGCCGTACAATGTACAATGCATTGCATAAAAAAAAAAACTTTTTTGGCTGCAGTATTTCAATTGATTGTAGCGATAATTAATTTCGACAAACCTTTCACAATGGGTCCCAGTTAATTAGGTAGGCTTCACGTGTTGAGAAGTTTGAGCATCTGCTGACATGTTTGAGAACGTGTTGAGATGTTTGAGAACGTGTCGAGAAATTTGAGCAGGTGTGCCCGAGTGCGTTACCGTTACTCGATGAGGTATATCTCGAGTGATTAATATAAGTTGTAAAAATCACGGAGCACAATTTTTAGCGATTCTTGAGAAATGTTAAATTTTGACTTGGAAAATTGCGTTTTTCACGTGCGCAGTATACATAGGAACTCAGTTTTTCCGCCGATTATCGTGCCAGATCGTGGGTGCGCACTATACACGGTAGTGCACTATACACAGCTAAATACGGTAAGGACAAATTTCCAAGCCCCGACTAACATTTAAGTCAATGCTAAATTAGTATAAGGACAGATCTCCAAGGCCCCGACTAATTTTTAACTCTAGTCAATGCTAAATTGGTATAAGGACACATTTCCAAGACCCCGACTAACATTTAACTCTAGTCAATGCTAAATTAGTATAAGGACAGATTTCCAAGGCCCCGACTAACATTTCCCTCTAGTCAATGCTAAATTGGTATACTGACAGATTTCCAAGGCCCCGACTAACATTTAACTCTAGTCGATGCTATATTGGTATAAGGACAAATTTCCAAGGCCCCGACTAACATTTAAGTCGATGCTAAATTGGTATAAGGACAAATTTCCAAGGCCCCGACTAACATTAACTCTAGTCAATGCTAGATTGGTATAAGGACAAATTTCCAAGGCCCCGACTAACATTTAAGTCAATGCTAAATTGGTATAAGGACACATTTCCAAGACACTGACTAACATTTAACTCTAGTCAATGCTAAATTGGTATACTGACAGATTTCCAAGGCCCCGACTAACATTTAAGTCAATGCTAAATTGGTATAAGGACAGATTTCCAAGGCCCCGACTAATTTTTAACTCTAATCAATGCTAAATTGGTATAAGGACAAATTTCCAAGGCCCCGACTAACATTTAACTCTAGTCAATGCTAAATTGGTATAAGAACAGATTTCCAAGGCCCCGACTAACATTTAACTCTAGTCAATGCTAAATTGGTATAAGGACAAATTTCCAAGGCCCCGACTAACATTTAAGTCGATGCTAAATTTGTATAAGGACAAATTTCCAAGGCCCCGACTAACATTAACTCTAGTCAATGCTAGATTGGTATAAGGACAGATTTCCAAGGTCCGACTAACATTTCCCTCAAGTCAATGCTAAATTGGTATAAGGACAAATTTCCAAGGCCCCGACTGATTTTTAACTCTAGTCAATGCTAGATTGGTATAAGGACAGATTTCCAAGGCCCTGACTAACATTTAACTCTAGTCAAAGCTAAATTGGTATAAGGACAAATTACCAAGACCCGACTAATTTTTAACTCTAGTCAATGCTAAATTGGTATACTGACAAATTTTCAATGCTCCGACTAACATTTAACTCTATAGTCGATGCTAAATTGGTATAAGGACAAATTTCCAAGGCCCCGACTGACATTTAACTCTAATCAATGCTATGTTGGTATAAGGACAAATTTACAAGGCCCCGACTAACATTTAAGTCAATGCTAGATTGGTATAAGGACAAATTTCCAAGGCCCCGGCTAACATTTAACTCTAGTCAATGCTAAATTAGTATAAGGACAGATTTCCAACGCCCTGATTAACATTTAACTCTAGTCAAAGCTAAATTGGTATAAGGACAAATTACCAAGACACGACTAATTTTTAACTCTAGTCAATGCTAAATTGGTATAAGGACAGATTTCCAAGGCCCCGACTAACATTTAACTCTAGTCAATGCTAAATTGGTATACTGACACATTTTCAATGCCCCGACTAACATTTAACTCTATAGTCGATGCTAAATTGGTATAAGGACAAATTTCCAAGGCCCCGACTAATTTTTAACTCTAGTCAATGCTAAATTGGTATAAGCACTGATTTCCAAGGCCCCGACTAACATTTAACTCTAGTCAATGCTAAATTGGTATAAGGAAAAATTTCCAAGGCCCCGACTGATTTTTAACTCTAGTCAATGCTAGATTGGTATAAGGACAAATTTCCAAGGCCCCGACTAACATTTAACTCTAGTCAATGCTAAATTAGTATAAGGACAGATTTCCAAGGCCCTGACTAACATTTAACTCTAGTCAAAGCTAAATTGGTATAAGGACAAATTACCAAGGCCCCGACTAACATTTAAGTCAATGCTAAATTGGTATAAGGACAGATCTCCAAGGCCCCGACTAATTTTTAACTCTAGTCAATGCTAAATTTGTATAAGGACACATTTCCAAGACCCCGACTAACATTTAACTCTAGTCAATGCTAAATTGGTATAAGGACAAATTTCCAAGGCCCCGACTAACATTTAAGTCGATGCTAAATTGGTATAAGGACAAATTTCCAAGGCCCCGACTAACATTAACTCTAGTCAATGCTATATTGGTATAAGGACAGATTTCCAAGGTCCGACTAACATTTCCCTCAAGTCAATGCTAAATTGGTATAAGGACAAATTTCCAAGGCCCCGACTAACATTTAACTCTAGTCAATGCTAAATTGGTATAAGGACAAATTTCCAAGGCCCCGACTAACATTTAAGTCAATGCTAAATTGGTATAAGGACAGATTTCCAAGGCCCCGACTAACATTTAACTCTAGTCAATGCTAAATTGGTATAAGGACAGATTTCCAAGGCCCCGACTAACATTTAACTCTAGTCAATGCTAAATTGGTATAAGGACAAATTTCCAAGGCCCCGACTAACATTTAAGTCGATGCTAAATTTGTATAAGGACAAATTTCCAAGGCCCCGACTAACATTAACTCTAGTCAATGCTAGATTGGTATAAGGACAGATTTCCAAGGTCCGACTAACATTTCCCTCTAGTCAATGCTAGATTGGTATAAGGACAGATTTCCAAGGCCCTGACTAACATTTAACTCTAGTCAAAGCTAAATTGGTATAAGGACAAATTACCAAGACCCGACTAATTTTTAACTCTAGTCAATGCTAAATTGGTATAAGGATAGATTTCCAAGGCCCCGATTAACATTTAACTCTAGTCAATGCTAAATTGGTATACTGACAAATTTTCAATGCCCCGACTAACATTTCCCTCAAGTCAATGCTATATTGGTATAAGGACAAATTTCCAAGGCCCCGACTGATTTTTAACTCTAGTCAATGCTAGATTGGTATAAGGATAGATTTCCAAGGCCCCGACTAACATTTAACTCTAGTCAATGCTAAATTGGTATAAGGACAGATTTCCAAGGCCCCGACTAACATTTAACTCTAGTCAATGCTAAATTGGTATACTGACAAATTTTCAATGCCCCGACTAACATTTAACTCTATAGTCGATGCTAAATTGGTATAAGGACAAATTTCCAAGGCCCCGACTAATTTTTAACTCTAGTCAATGCTAAATTGGTATAAGCACTGATTTCCAAGGCCCCGACTAACATTTCCCTCAAGTCAATGCTAAATTGGTATAAGGACACATTTCCAAGGCCCCGACTAACATTTAACTCTAGTCAATGCTAAATTGGTATAAGGACAAATTTACAAGGCCCCGACTAACATTTAACTCTAGTCAATGCTAAGTTGGTCTAAGGACAAATTTCCAAGGCCCCGACTAACATTTAACTCTAGTCAATGCTAAATTGGTATAAGGACAAATTTCCAAGGCCCCGAGTAACATTTAAGTCGATGCTAAATTGGTATAAGGACAAATTTCCAAGGCCCCGACTGACATTTAACTCTAGTCAATGCTAAATTGGTATAAGGACAAATTTCCAAGGCCCCGACTAATTTTTGACTCTAGTCAATGCTAAATTGGTATAAGGAAAAATTTCCAAGGCCCCGACTAACATTTAACTCTAGTCAATGCTAAGTTGGTCTAAGGACAAATTTCCAAGGCCCCGACTAACATTTAACTCTAGTCAATGCTAAATTGGTATAAGGACAAATTTCCAAGGCCCCGAGTAACATTTAAGTCGATGCTAAATTGGTATAAGGACAAATTTCCAAGGCCCCGACTGACATTTAACTCTAGTCAATGCTATATTGGTATAAGGACAAATTTCCAAGGCCCCGACTAACATTTAAGTCGATGCTAAATTGGTATAAGGACAAATTTCCAAGGCCCCGACTGATTGTTAACTCTAGTCAATGCTAGATTCGTATAAGGACAAATTTCCAAGGCCCCGACTAACATTTCCCTCAAGTCAATGCTAAATTGGTATAAGGACAAATTTCCAAGGCCCCGACTAACATTTAACTCTAGTCAATGCTAAATTGGTATAAGGACAAATTTCCAAGGCCCCGACTAATTTTTGACTTTAGTCAATGCTATATTGGTATAAGGACAAATTTCCAAGGCCCCGACTAACATTTAAGTCGATGCTAAATTGGTATAAGGACAAATTTCCAAGGCCCCGACTGATTTTTAACTCTAGTCAATGCTAGATTGGTATAAGGACACATTTCCAAGGCCCCGACTAACATTTAACTCTAGACAATGCTAAATTGGTATAAGGACAGATTTCCAAGGCCCTGACTAACATTTAACTCTAGTCAAAGCTAAATTGGTATAAGGACAAATTTCCAAGGCCCCGACTAACATTTAACTCTAGTTAATGCTATATTGATATAAGGACAAATTTACAAGGCCCCGACTAACATTTAAGTCGATGCTAAATTGGTATAAGGACACATTTCCAAGGCCCCGACTGATTTTTAACTCTAGTCAATGCTAGATTGGTATAAGGATAGATTTCCAAGGCCCCGACTAACATTTAACTCTAGTCAATGCTAAATTGGTATAAGGACACATTTCCAAGGCCCCGACTAACATTTAACTCTAGTCAATGCTAAATTGGTATAAGGACAGATTTCCAAGGCCCCGACTAACATTTAACTCTAGTCAATGCTAAATTGGTATACTGACAAATTTTCAATGCCCCGACTAACATTTAACTCTATAGTCGATGCTAAATTGGTATAAGGACAAATTTCCAAGGCCCCGACTAATTTTTAACTCTAGTCAATGCTAAATTGGTATAAGCACTGATTTCCAAGGCCCCGACTAACATTTCCCTCAAGTCAATGCTAAATTGGTATAAGGACACATTTCCAAGGCCCCGACTAACATTTAACTCTAGTCAATGCTAAATTGGTATAAGGACAAATTTACAAGGCCCCGACTAACATTTAACTCTAGTCAATGCTAAGTTGGTCTAAGGACAAATTTCCAAGGCCCCGACTAACATTTAACTCTAGTCAAAGCTAAATTGGTATAAGGACAGATTTCCAAGGCCCTGACTAACATTTAACTCAAGTCAAAGCTAAATTGGTATAAGGACAAATTACCAAGACCCGACTAATTTTTAACTCTAGTCAATGCTAAATTAGTATAAGCACTGATTTCCAAGGCCCCGACTAACGTTTCCCTCAAGTCAATTTCCAAGGCCCCGACTAATTTTTGACTAGTCAATGCTAAATTGGTATAAGGAAAAATTTCCAATGCCCCGATTAACATTTAACTCTAGTCAATGCTAAGTTGGTCTAAGGACAAATTTCCAAGGCCCCGACTAACATTTAACTCTAGTCAATGCTAAATTGGTATAAGGACAAATTTCCAAGGCCCCGACTAACATTTAACTCTAGTCAATGCTATATTGGTATAAGGACAAATTTACAAGGCCCCGACTAACATTTAAGTCGATGCTAAATTGGTATAAGGACAAATTTCCAAGGCCCCGACTGATTTTTAACTCTAGTCAATGCTAGATTGGTATAAGGACAAATTTCCAAGGCCCCGACTAACATTTAACTCTAGTCAATGCTAGATTGGTATAAGGACAGATTTCCAAGGCCCTGACTAACATTTAACTCTAGTCAAAGCTAAATTGGTATAAGGACAAATTTCCAAGGCCCCGACTAACATTTAACTCTAGTCAATGCTATATTGGTATAAGGACAAATTTACAAGGCCCCGACTAACATTTAAGTCGATGCTAAATTGGTATAAGGACAGATTTCCAAGGCCCTGACTAACATTTAACTCAAGTGAAAGCTAAATTGGTATAAGGACAAATTACCAAGACCCGACTAATTTTTAACTCTAGTCAATGCTAAATTGGTATAAGCACTGATTTCCAAGGCCCCGACTAACATTTCCCTCAAGTCAATGCTAAATTGGTATAGGGACAAATTTCCAAGGCCCCGACTAATTTTTGACTCTAGTCAATGCTAAATTGGTATAAGGAAAAATTTCCAAGGCCCCGATTAACATTTAACTCTAGTCAATGCTAAGATGGTCTAAGGACACATTTCCAAGGCCCCGACTAACATTTAACTCTAGTCAATGCTAAATTGGTATAAGGACACATTTCCAAGGCCCCGAGTAACATTTAAGTCGATGCTAAATTGGTATAAGGACAAATTTCCAAGGCCCCGACTGACATTTAACTCTAGTCAATGCTAGATTGGTATAGCAAATTTCCAAGGCCCCGACTAACATTTAAGTCAATGCTAAATTGGTATAAGGAAAAATTTCCAAGGCCCCGACTAACTTTTAACTCTAGTCAATGCTAAATTGGTATAAGGACACATTTCCAAGGCCCCGACTAACATTTAACTCTAGTCAATGCTAAATTGGTATAAGGACAATTTCCAAGGCCCGACTAACATTTAACTCTAGTCAATGCTAATTGGTATATTAAGGCCCCTATTTTAGTTTGGTATAAGGACAATTTCCAAGGCCCCGACTAACATTTAACTCTAGTCAATGCTATATTGGTATAAGGACAAATTTCCAAGGCCCCGACTAACATTTAAGTCGATGCTAAATTGGTATAAGGACAAATTTCCAAGGCCCCGACTGATTTTTAACTCTAGTCAATGCTAGATTGGTATAAGGACACATTTCCAAGGCCCCGACTAACATTTAACTCTAGTCAATGCTAAATTGGTATAAGGACAGATTTCCAAGGCCCTGACTAACATTTAACTCTAGTCAAAGCTAAATTGGTATAAGGACAAATTTCCAAGGCCCCGACTAACATTTAACTCTAGTCAATGCTATATTGGTATAAGGACAAATTTACAAGGCCCAGACTAACATTTAAGTCGATGCTAAATTGGTATAAGGACAAATTTCCAAGGCCCCGACTGATTTTTAACTCTAGTCAATGCTAGATTGGTATAAGGACACATTTCCAAGGCCCCGACTAACATTTAACTCTAGTCAATGCTAAATTGGTATAAGGACAGATTTCCAAGGCCCTGACTAACATTTAACTCTAGTCAAAGCTAAATTGGTATAAGGACAAATTTCCAAGGCCCCGACTAACATTTAACTCTAGTCAATGCTATATTGGTATAAGGACAAATTTCCAAGGCCCCGACTAACATTTAACTCTAGTCAATGCTATATTGGTATAAGTACAAATTTCCAAGGCCCCGACTAATTTTTGACTAGTCAATGCTAAATTGGTATATGGAAAAATTTCCAATGCCCCGATTAACATTTAACTCTAGTCAATGCTAAGTTGGTCTAAGGACAAATTTTCAAGGCCCTGACTAACATTTAACTCTAGTCAAAGCTAAATTGGTATAAGGACAGATTTCCAAGGCCCTGACTAACATTTAACTCAAGTCAAAGCTAAATTGGTATAAGGACAAATTACCAAGACCCGACTAATTTTTAACTCTAGTCAATGCTAAATTAGTATAAGCACTGATTTCCAAGGCCCCGACTAACGTTTCCCTCAAGTCAATTTCCAAGGCCCCGACTAATTTTTGACTAGTCAATGCTAAATTGGTATAAGGAAAAATTTCCAATGCCCCGATTAACATTTAACTCTAGTCAATGCTAAGTTGGTCTAAGGACAAATTTCCAAGGCCCCGACTAACATTTAACTCTAGTCAATGCTAAATTGGTATAAGGACAAATTTCCAAGGCCCCGACTAACATTTAACTCTAGTCAATGCTATATTGGTATAAGGACAAATTTACAAGGCCCCGACTAACATTTAAGTCGATGCTAATTTGGTATAAGGACAAATTTCCAAGGCCCCGACTGATTTTTAACTCTAGTCAATGCTAGATTGGTATAAGGACAAATTTCCAAGGCCCCGACTAACATTTAACTCTAGTCAATGCTAGATTGGTATAAGGACAGATTTCCAAGGCCCTGACTAACATTTAACTCTAGTCAAAGCTAAATTGGTATAAGGACAAATTTCCAAGGCCCCGACTAACATTTAACTCTAGTCAATGCTATATTGGTATAAGGACAAATTTACAAGGCCCCGACTAACATTTAAGTCGATGCTAAATTGGTATAAGGACAAATTACCAAGACCCGACTAATTTTTAACTCTAGTCAATGCTAAATTGGTATAAGCACTGATTTCCAAGGCCCCGACTAACATTTCCCTCAAGTCAATGCTAAATTGGTATAGGGACAAATTTCCAAGGCCCCGACTAATTTTTGACTCTAGTCAATGCTAAATTGGTATAAGGAAAAATTTCCAAGGCCCCGATTAACATTTAACTCTAGTCAATGCTAAGATGGTCTAAGGACACATTTCCAAGGCCCCGACTAACATTTAACTCTAGTCAATGCTAAATTGGTATAAGGACACATTTCCAAGGCCCCGAGTAACATTTAAGTCGATGCTAAATTGGTATAAGGACAAATTTCCAAGGCCCCGACTGATTTTTAACTCTAGTCAATGCTAGATTGGTACACATTTCCAAGGCCCCGACTAACATTTAACTCTAGTCAATGCTAAATTGGTATAAGGAAAAATTTCCAAGGCCCCGACTAACATTTAACTCTAGTCAATGCTAAATTGGTATAAGGACACATTTCCAAGGCCCCGACTAACATTTAACTCTAGTCAATGCTAAATTGGTATAAGGAAACATTTCCAAGGCCCCGACTAACATTTAACTCTAGTCAATGCTATATTGGTATAAGGACAAATTTCCAAGGCCCCGACTAACATTTAAGTCGATGCTAAATTGGTATAAGGACAAATTTCCAAGGCCCCGACTGATTTTTAACTCTAGTCAATGCTAGATTGGTATAAGGACACATTTCCAAGGCCCCGACTAACATTTAACTCTAGTCAATGCTAAATTGGTATAAGGACAGATTTCCAAGGCCCTGACTAACATTTAACTCTAGTCAAAGCTAAATTGGTATAAGGACAAATTTCCAAGGCCCCGACTAACATTTAACTCTAGTCAATGCTATATTGGTATAAGGACAAATTTACAAGGCCCAGACTAACATTTAAGTCGATGCTAAATTGGTATAAGTACAAATTTCCAAGGCCCCGACTAATTTTTGACTAGTCAATGCTAAATTGGTATAAGGAAAAATTTCCAATGCCCCGATTAACATTTAACTCTAGTCAATGCTAAGTTGGTCTAAGGACAAATTTTCAAGGCCCTGACTAACATTTAACTCTAGTCAAAGCTAAATTGGTATAAGGACAGATTTCCAAGGCCCTGACTAACATTTAACTCAAGTCAAAGCTAAATTGGTATAAGGACAAATTACCAAGACCCGACTAATTTTTAACTCTAGTCAATGCTAAATTAGTATAAGCACTGATTTCCAAGGCCCCGACTAACGTTTCCCTCAAGTCAATTTCCAAGGCCCCGACTAATTTTTAACTAGTCAATGCTAAATTGGTATAAGGAAAAATTTCCAATGCCCCGATTAACATTTAACTCTAGTCAATGCTAAGTTGGTCTAAGGACAAATTTCCAAGGCCCCGACTAACATTTAACTCTAGTCAATGCTAAATTGGTATAAGGACAAATTTCCAAGGCCCCGAGTAACATTTAAGTCGATGCTAAATTGGTATAAGGACAAATTTCAAATGCCCCGACTGACATTTAACTCTAGTCAATGCTAGATTGGTATAAGGACAAATTTCCAAAGCCCCGACTATCATTTAACTCTAGTCAATGCTAGATTGGTATAAGGACAAATTTCCAAGGCCCCGAGTAACATTTAAGTCGATGCTAAATTGGTATAAGGACAAATTTCCAAGGCCCCGACTGACATTTAACTCTAGTCAATGCTATATTGGTATAAGGACAAATTTCCAAGGCCCCGACTGATTTTTAACTCTAGTCAATGCTAGATTGGTATAAGGACAAATTTCCATGGCCCCGACTAACATTTAACTCTAGTCAATGCTAAATTGGTATAAGGACACAATTTCAATGCCCCGACTAACGTTTAACTCTAGTCAATGCTAAATTGGTATAAGGACAAATTTCCAAGGCCCCGAGTAACATTTAAGTCGATGCTAGATTGGTATAAGGACAAATTTCCAAGGCCCCGACTGACATTTAACTCTAGTCAATGATAAATTGGTATACGGACAAATTTCCAAGGCCCCGACTAACATTTCCCTCAAGTCAATGCTAAATTGGTATAAGGACAAATTTCCAAGGCCCCGACTAATTTTTGACTCTAGTCAATGCTAAATTGGTATAAGGAAAAATTTCCAAGGCCCCGACTAACATTTAACTCTAGTCAATGCTAAGTAGGTCTAAGGACAAATTTCCAAGGCCCCGACTAACATTTAACTCTAGTCAATGCTAAATTGGTATAAGGATAAATTTCCAAGGCCCCGACTAACATTTAAGTCGATGCTAAATTGGTATAAGGACAAATTTCCAAGGCCCCGACTGACATTTAACTCTAGTCAATGCTATGTTGGTATAAGGACAAATTTACAAGGCCCCGACTAACATTTAAGTCGATGCTAAATTGGTATAAGGACAAATTTCCAAGGCCCTGACTAACATTTAACTCTAGTCAAAGCTAAATTGGTATAAGGACAGATTTCCAAGGCCCTGACTAACATTTAACTCTAGTCAAAGCTAAATTGGTATAAGGACAAATTACCAAGACCCGACTAATTTTTAACTCTAGTCAATGCTAAATTAGTAAAAGCACTGATTTCCAAGGCCCCGACTAACATTTAACTCTAGTCAATGCTAAATTGGTATAAGCACTGATTTCCAAGGCCCCGACTAACATTTCCTTCAAGTCAATGCTAAATTGGTATAAGGACAAATTTCCAAGGCCCCGACTAATTTTTGACTCTAGTCAATGCTAAATTGGTATAAGGAAAAATTTCCAAGGCCCCGACTAACATTTAACTCTAGTCAATGCTAAGTAGGTCTAAGGACACATTTCCAAGGCCCCGACTAACATTTAACTCTAGTAAATGCTAAATTGGTATAAGGACACATTTCCAAGGCCCCGACTAACATTTAAGTCGATGCTAAATTGGTATAAGGACAAATTTCCAAGGCCCCGACTGACATTTAACTCTAGTCAATGCTATGTTGGTAAAAGGACAAATTTACAAGGCCCCGACTAACATTTAAGCCGATGCTAAATTGGTATAAGGACAGATTTCCAAGGCCCTGACTAACATTTAACTCTAGTCAAAGCTAAATTGGTATAAGGACAGATTTCCAAGGCCCTGACTAACATTTAACTCTGGTCAAAGCTAAATTGGTATAAGGACAAATTACCAAGACCCGACTAATTTTTAACTCTAGTCAATGCTAAATTGGTATAAGCACTGATTTCCAAGGCCCCGACTAACATTTCCCTCAAGTCAATGCTAAATTGGTATAAGGACAAATTTCCAAGGCCCCGACTAATTTTTGACTCTAGTCAATTCTAAATTGGTATAAGGAAAAATTTCCAAGGCCCCGACTAACATTTAACTCTAGTCAATGCTAAGTTGGTCTAAGGACAAATTTCCATGGCCCCGACTAACATTTAACTCTAGTCAATGCTAAATTGGTATAAGGACAAATTTCCAAGGCCCCGAGTAACATTTAAGTCGATGCTAAATTGGTATAAGGACAAATTTCCAAGGCCCCGACTGACA